>JBBPBX010032471.1:0-14193 GCA_038048925.1 Garcialebias charrua | reverse complement strand
TCTCTTTTTAAAAAACTTTATTGAGCTATTGAACATACAGAACAAAACAACACAAATAGAACAACAAATTACAATCTCAAATGACAATGATACATATAAACATGTACAAATATCTACTATCATACCTCCTAAGGTCAACATATTCTTAAACGAATGATCATATCAACCATCATAAGTTTAAATTTAGGTAATAGTCTTATTTGAGAGTTTGCAAATAATATAGTACAAGTAAATTAAACAACCACATAACTATATATCTAACAATCTACATAATTACTAAAATAATTTGTCAGAGGGCTATATTATCGGAGCGAGGTGATCAGAGAGCTTTTTTACTTGTTGTTTTTAGCACTGTCTAATGAAAGTTTTAACAACTGGAGTTCTTGTTTGAATACAGACCATAATGGCTTAGACTTGCCATATCTGAATTTATGTATACAGAATTTTAATATTATGATAATATTATTAACAAAATAGTCATCTTTTTTATTTCCAGATACATATCCATAAGAAATTCTGAACGGAGAAGGAGTCTATGTTCATGGATTTGATGGTCAGGAGATGGTGAAGGGATTTCCATAATGTGTTCACAGAATGACAGAAATAAAATAAATGTTCTGTTGTTTCAGGTTCGTCACATATATAACAGTTATCACATATCACGAGGCTCAACGTAGTCCACAAATCTTTGGAATCTGACATCCTCACCAACAAAAAATAAAACTTCCATACCGCTGACATTTTGAATTTTCCTCTCTGCCGTGAGATTGGGTAGGCGCATGTGATGTCGTGTCGTGCTGCTGTTGCAGCCTGCAGGCAAAAATAGCACCTTTTATATCGGTGAGTTATTTTAATGGAATGGCCAATGTCAGATAATAAACTTTAACGCTAATATCATCCAATACAGATATTAAGCCCATAATATTGTGCATCCCTATTGTTTTCTTTTATAATTTTGTACTTTTGTTGAATGTAACAGAGACCCATGTGTACACAATTTCGTTCCACAACATGCACCACATGTGATGCCAGTGACAATTAAGAACCTTAAGAAGACGGAGGTCTTCACCCGGTAAAAAGTCGATGTTACCCATGGGGACCGGCGTTCAGCTTGACGTCGCCCGAAGAGTGTGTCATTTCTTGGTTAAACATTCAAGATAATTCCCTTACCTTTTCTTCCTCCATCTTACTACTCACTTTAACTTTCTCCCTTATCTTTTTGCCAGTAATAACTAAGCTAAATGCCTCCAGATATAAGTAAATATGTCATCTCATTACTTGTTTTCTGTTTGTAGCGCCCCCTAGCGTCCTTGGCATTAATGAGGGTGGCTAACCTGAGTTCTTTAAACAAGTTGGTATCTCTACCTTTAAACTCTGAATCTATATCCCTTAAACAAACAGTACAACACGGAAGAATAGTCAAAACTTAAAATACAGACCTTCACCTGATTCAGCGGTGCCAAAAGCACTCTCAATGGCATCCAAACACTTAGAAGGTGAGACATATGGCCCCGTTGTTCATACGGCTTTCACAACCGCCAGAGCGAGTCCCCCCGAATACGTTCTTTGAGGCGTCTGCACTTTTCTTAAGCTGAACATTCACTCTCATCCACCATCCAACGAGCCTGCTCCAACCATTGCTCCAATGTTTCTTCTCCTGGTGGAGTGGAAAGGGAGCCAGAGAATATCCGCAGGCGATGGTATCCACTGTATTCTTTCCCTGGTCTCTCCACTTTGGCCAAAACATCTCCCACTGTACGAATAATGGACTCTACTGAAGTAGTATGTCCAGCAGCATCCAACAAGGTTTTGACAGATTTCGGTCGGTCTCCTTCAGAAGCTGGACTCTGCGCTGCTGTAAAAATCGGCCAGCTGAGATCAGTAGCAGCATGATGCACTTCAACCGGGACTCTGCTTGGGTCAACGGAAGAATAAACATATGCTTTAAAGGAGCTGTATGTAACTTTTCTAACAATATATTTTAACATATTTCTTCACTCTGTCACTACCTCCTGACATACTGATTTTAGACAAGTAATCTCTGAAAAAAACTATTGTCCCCTTGCTTCTCTAAAAGCATTTCTAAAAAGCCACAGTGACCCACCGTTAACCAGCCAATAAAAACAGAGCTTGAATTTGAATCAGCCAATAAAAACAGAGCTTGAATTTGAATTTCAGCAGAGCAAGGGGTAACAGAGCCATATATGGCTCTGAGGGGGAGGGACCAGAAACGTGTCTCTGTTCAAAATTTTCCTAAGTTCCAGCGTGTTCCAGAAATTACATACTGAACCTTTAAACACATGAACCGTTTAATAAACAATAAAATAAACAACAGACCACTTTTTTTTACTTTACAATTAGATGAAATTATACTTTTTAACCCCTTTAAACAAAGAAAGGAAACTTAAAGCCGGCTACTAACTAAAATATAGTTTGGGTCGTTGCAGGCCTGATGTTGGTGCACTTGCGCAAATATTTTTCCTTCAACCATGTCCCCGATCACCTGAATACCTCAGTCTCCCGGAGGTCAGTCTCGCCGTAGTCCGTCTGCTTCCGTCCAATGTCCTCCGCTGGGTTGAAGAGTCCGTGCCCCTCGTGGCTCTCTCTGTTGGCAAGCTGCCAACCGTCCGACGAGTCCCGCTAGCGATAGCCACTGAGCTAGCAGCGTAACTAACTGTTCTTCATGGGGTTGATCACCCAGTCCTCAGCAGCTCTCTCTGCTGGCAAGCCACCAACCGCCCGGCGAGTCCCGCTAGCAATAGCCATTGAGCTAGCGGCGTAATGAACTGTTCTCCACGGGGTTGTTTACCCACGCAGCTTCAACATCCACGGATCGGCGGGAGTCTTTCTCTACCCCCTCAACGGCACGGACAACAGTTCAGTGAAGTGTGTCTCCACAACGACAGTCCATTTACTTTCAATGGAAAAACATGGCGTCCACCTTTGCGCTCTTTTTTCATCTCCCTCCATCCTCCTCTCTCGCGCACGCCAGCCCCTCCCGCACATAGGCGTAGATCCTGGGGGGGTCGGGGGGGTCCGGACCCCCCCAATCTTGGGGAAATATAGATCTGTCCCCCCCAATAATTCAATAAAGGAAATCGTGTCTTTAAACAATATAAATATAAAAAGGCAAAAAAAGAGAGAAATCCGCCATTATTCTAAAAAAAAGAAGGAAATTTTGCCCACCCCCCCTTCTCTGTTGGCAAATGGTTTAGTCCAATGTTTACAAGGAACAACAACAGCAGCGGAGGTCACAGGCTCGCGGAGCCGCTGGTGGGGAGTGAGCTGCTGCACAAAGTACTAACTTCCAGTAAGTAGCTACTTAAAACATAGGTGACAGTGACTGGGAGGAAAAGGTCTTTCACAGTGTTGAAAGACAAGTGTGTCTGTGCATCATTAGTGGCAGAAAAACACTTTGGAGCGTCACTTCATCAGCTAACACACTAGCTTCAATGCTAACTAGCTCCCTGGTGGCTCTGCAACAGACAGTAGAATGTCAGCGCAGCTTTGAGCAGGATGGATTCACATTCATCATATTTTCAGGTGTGGAGCTCTTGAAAGAAGTAATGATAAAATATGTGAAAGATAATTAATTAAAAAAGAGTAGAGAAGATGTGATGATTAGTTAAAATGATTTCATATGTGTAGCACTTTGTTGCAGCTGTGGTTGTTTTAAGGGCTTTAAATTATTATTATAAAAAATGTTGAGGATCAATACTTATGTCACATGGTTAATTAAAAAATGTCACTGTTTATTATATTACATTATTGATATTTTGTATCTGCAACTGGAACATTTTATTCTTAATAGGTTCTTAAAAAATGCTACAGATTTGTTAAGGCATATTTTGAATGAATGTTACAAACGTGTTCATTTCTACAAAACAGTTAATAAAATATTTATAAAATACAACGAATTTCAAATGTTACAAACTGAGTTTAACATAAAAGAAATAGTGTTTATGTTTAAATATCAGTTAATAAGTAATCCATTATGCCCCCTTGTTTAGGACTGGAACCAATCTCAGCTGCTTTTGTGTGAAGGCAGGGACACCCAGGACAGGTCTCCAGTCCATCACAGAGACAGACAAAGAGACAAACAACCATCCACACTCCCAGTCAAAGCTAAGAACAATTTACATTTGCACAGAAGAACCAAAACATTATTCAAACTGAGGACTCAAGTTCTTGATTGAGAGTTCTAATCACTACTGGTAATTATCAATAATAATTGATCATATTTACCAAGCTAAAGCATTGTGTGGAGTCTTTAATAATACAGACCAGATCAGATGTGATCAGGCAGTCATATATTCACATGTATGTAAATGTATTATTATTAATACTATGATTAAAGTTGAACCATGCAAATTTGTTTGGAACGAACAAGTGGACCTTTGTGCCTCTTGGTTCCACTGAAGTAGCTCTCAGTCTCAAAAAGTTTGGTGACCCCTGCATTAAAGTATTTCTTCTCCTTGAAAACTGTTTTCTTTTTAAGCATTAAGATTTTGGGAAGATGTTGTACCAGATTATCAGTGACACTGACCACAGCAATCTATGAATACAAGCCAAACTGAAATTTAAACAATATTTAGAGGGGACCTATTTTGCAAAATTCTCATTTTGCCACTTGTCATTATTTGTCGTCTATTGTACTGCAGATTGAACACATTACATTTTTTAACAAGAGTAATGAGTATCACTGTTGTACTGATTAATAGTAGTATTAAGACTACTAAATAAAATACATGCCATTTAAATCAATATTATTGTTGATTATTCTGCATAGTATATGCATGCAGTTTGGATAAACTTCCCTCTGTACATTTTGCATTACATTTCACTGTAACTTTGCCGACCCCCCCAAAATTGCTCTTAAAAAATTTCCCTGTTTATGGTCCCCCCCAATAATGAGATGAAATCTACGCCCTTGCTCCCGCACCCGAAAGTCCATCTTCCTCCCAGACCACCAAAATAAAATCCCAAACTACTTTTACAAACAGTTATTAATACAAACAGTATTGACAGTACATTAAACTCCAAACTCAGTATGTTTACATGTTCCATAACACAAACATTAAACACCATTTACTTATCCATTCATTCACTACTAAATTAAAATAAATATGAAATCAAACCACAGGGTTACATGTTGTTCCTAGAAATTACGGATACAGAATTTCCATCTGTGCTGAAGTTAATTTATAGGAAATAGATTGATCAATCTGAAAAGTTCAACTTGACAGATTTTTCAACTTTAGACAGCATTCTGATTCATGTGTCCACATATTAGGAATACACTAGCATATTAAAGAATGACAATGATCATTCAACATATTGAAAAATAACACTGCTCATACGAATAACACAAGGTTATGCATTTGATATACAGTATTTTCTGGTGTATAGGTCACACCTGTGTATAGGTCGCATTGTCCAATTATCACCAATAGATTGGAAAAATCCCTAGATAGGTCGCACCTACGTTTAGCTCTGCTGCAAATGTCTGCCACAGGAGCGCACAGCAAGGCTTTTAAGAAGATTAACACTTAAAAACAATTATTTGTTTGATAAAAATTATAGCAAATATATGTCTGAGCTGAACTTTTCCTTAATAAATGAACGTAATTGTGAAATGAGCTGGATTTAAAAATTTGTTTCACCAAAAGTGATAACAAGCCATATATAGGTTGCACCTGAGTATAGGTCGCAGGCCTTGAAAAAAAAACATAAAAAAGTGTGACATATACACTGGAAAATACGGTAATTGAATTAACACAAAGTAAAAGAATAAGTGGTCTCTTGTGATTGAATTTGTTTTAAATCAAATTAATAAAATAAATTGGTGTTAATGTCCGTTTCACTGATAGGATCAGTAATAATAATAATAATAATAATAATAATGAATTCAATTTATAACACACTTTTCATTAGTGAAAATCTCAAAGTCCTACACACATTGAATGCTACACACATTCATAAGTGAAAAAATAAGTGAAAGTACACATTCACAGTAAAAAGTGTTTCAGATGAAGATGAAGTATCACTACAACATCATATAAAAAACATTAATTCAAACAGCAGCCCAAACTGACAACTAATGAAAACCCCAAATTTAGTATCTCAGAAAATTAGAACATTACTTAAGACCAATTTAAAAAAAGGATGTTAAGAAATGTTGGCCAACTGAAAAGTATGAACATGAAAAGTATGAACATGGAAAGTATGAACATGAAAAGTTTGAGCATGTACAGCACTCATTACTTAGTTGGGGCTTCTTTTGCCTGGATTACTGCAGAAATGCTGTGTGGCATGGAGTCGATCAGTCTGGGGCACTGCTCAGGTGTTATGAGAGCCCAGGTTGCTCTGATAGTGACCTTCAGCTCTTCTGAATTGTTGGGTCTTGTGTATCACATCTTCCTCTTCACAATACCTCATAGATTTTCTATGGGGTTAAGGTCAGGCGAGTTTGCTGGTCAATTATCATGGTCCTTAAACTAGGTACTGGTAGCTTTGGCACTGTGTGCAGGTGCCAAGTCCTGTTGGAAAATGAAATCTGCATCTCCATAAAGTTGGTCAGCAGCATAAAGCATGACGTGCTCTAAAACTTCCTGGTAGATGCTGTGTTTACCTCAGACCTCAGAAAACACAGTGGACCAACACCAGCAGATGACATGGCACTCCAAACCATTACTGATGCTGGAAACTTGACACTGGACCTCAAGTAGCATGGATTATGTGCCTCTCCTCTCTTTCTCCAGACTCTGGGACCTTGATTTCCAAAGAAAGCAAAATACATGCTCAATCATCCAGGTACCAAATACAATAATGCTTAGTCAGGTCATCTGGACAGTTTCTTTTTTATAGAGACATTTCTCTTTCTATAAAGAGGGCTTCATCATTCAGAAGAGTTCCTGTAAACTGCTTCCCCACCAAGCAGTAAATTCCTTAAGTGAACCAACCAGTTTGCTGGAGATTAGATGGTTTCTGGGGGCTGTCCTGTCCCCCGTTGACTCCTCCCGGACAGACAGCCACAGCGGTTCAAGGCAAGAAAGTTCATGCTCAATCATCCAGGTACCAAATCCAATAATTCTCAGTCAGGCAGGTCATCTGGACAGTTTCTTTTTTAGAGAGACGTTCCACCCTCTATCTGGAGGGCTTCATCAGTCTGAGGAGTTCCAGTAAACTGCTTCCCCACCAAGCAGTAAACTCTTTAAGTGGACCAACCAGTTTGCTGGAACTAAGATGGTTTCCAAAGTAAATGCAAATTTTAATTTAATCAAAGAACATAACTTTGGACCATTCAGCAGCAGTCCAGTCCTTTTTGTCTTTAGCCCAGCCGAGATGCTTCTGATGCTGTCTCTTTTTCAAGAGTGGCTTGACACAAGGAATGCAACAGCTAAAACCCTTGTCTTGTATACATCTGAGCGTGGTGGTTCTTGAAGCACTGACTCCAGCTGACTCCAGCTGCAGTCCACTCTTTGTGAATCTCCTACACTTTGGAATTGGTTTTGTTTCACCATCCTCTTCAGGGTGCGGTTATCTCTATTGCTTGTACACTTTTCTCCATTAATGAGCTTGGACACAGAGCTCTGCGAACAGCCAGCCTCTTTAGCGATGACCTTTTGTGTCTTGCCCTCCTTGTGCAAGGTGTCGTGATCATCTTTTGGACAACTATCATGTCAGCAGTCTTCCCCATGATTGTGTAACCTACAGAACTAGACTGAGAGACCATTTAAAGGCCTTTGCAAGTGTTTTGAGTTAATTAGCTGATTAGAGTGTGACACCAGGTGTTTTCAATATTGAACATTTTCCCAATATTCTGATTTTCTGAGATACTGAATTTGTATTTATTTATTAATTTACAGTTATAATCATCAACATTAAAAAATTTAGATTTGAAATATACCTGTCTGTGTGTAATGAATGAATATAATTTACAAGTTGTACTTTTTGAATGGAATTACTGATATAAATAAATTGTTTTATGATACTCTAATTTTATGACCAGCACCTGCATATCCAGCAAGCATTGGGAAACAACCACAGATCTTCATGGATCTGGAGTGCTGGTATGAAGAAGTAATTCAACAAGGTGGTAAATAATAATAATGTGTTTTTTCATTCATTCAACCTTTATTTAGTCAGGTAAATCTTTTGAACCTCATGGGCTCATTTACGAAAGCGACCTGCTAAAACTAAAGAACAATGAACAGCAGTGGTAGAATTTCCTTAAACAATAAACAATAAACAAACAAACAATAAACAATAGAAAACAAAAGAGAGAAAAAAACAAAAGAAAGTTTTTTTTTTTTTTTTTAACAAAGTATCAAAAAACTAGCAAAACATTATAAGGTAGACGTATAAAATCAAAGACAGGAACAAATCTGCATTGGTTTTTGCCAGGATTCCAACAGATTCTGAAAACCATTTAGAGAAGTCAAGGTCGAGAGCTTCAGATCTTTTTGTAAGATATTCCATGAAGCAGGAGCAGAATAGGAGAAGGCCCTTTTTCCAAGTTCAGTCCTCACTGACACAGACACAAGGCGTTTCCTAACATTCAGTGATAGGCATGATCTGTTTCTGAAAAAGAACCCCAGTTTAACTTTCAATTTCTTCACTAGGTTTTCCACGTGGAGTTTAAAAGAGAGATGTGAATCGACCAGTATACCCAGATATTTATAGGAATCAACAAACTCAATAGGGACACCATTTGAGGATAAAATCAGAGGAAGATCTGTTGGAACCGCCTTCCTACTTGAAAAAAACATTCCTTTTGTTTTATCAGCATTTAGGACAAGTTTGAGACGGAACAAATCTGACTGGATGATGTCAAAAGCGGATTGCAGTAACTGGAAAGCCTTAGCTACTGTTTTAGCTCGGCAGTAAACAACTGTATCATCAGCATAGAAATGTAAGGATGCATCAGGGATGCAGTGACCTACATTAGCTATGTAGATTGTAAAGAGGGTTGGTCCTAAAACTGAGCCTTGTGGTACACCATTTTTAACTGTTAAATAGCTGGAAGAAGTACCGTTATATTGAACACATTGCCTCCGATTGGAAAGATAGTTAGAAAACCAACCGATGGTGTGATCAGAGAAACCTATTTCTGAGAGCTTATGACACAGGATGTTATGGTCCACAGTTTGTCTGTCATCTGTGTATGTTTCCCATACACAGACGAAATTTGTCTCTGCATTTAACCCAACCACCACCAGGTGGTGCAGTGAGCAGCCAGAAAGCGCCCGGGGAGCTGGAGAATTAGGTGTGCACTCATAGACACCCCAAGGTGTGTAGTGGCCGGGGCGCGAACCCGCGTCCTTCGGGTCCCAAGTCGAAAGCCCTGCCACTACACCATCTTGGCTCCTTGATACATAAAGTGTTACTTTAGAGCGAAAATAGGTATTCAGGTAGATTAAAATGCATTATAGCTTATTATAATCAAATATCATGGGATAATTTCGATTAGATATGTTCTTGGTTGGCCCTGAGTCATGATCACCACTTCAGCAACAGGTCCTGTGCTTGAATGTCAAACCAGTAATTGTATGCAGGACGTTCATCTGATTGGGTTGTCTTTGATTTGTGCTTCTCAGAGTTTTTCTGTGAGCATTAATTTGTGTCTTTGCATAGAGACAGCAAGGTTTGCTTGGATATTTGTATCTGCAGGTGTGTGTGTTTCTGTAAATGTGTGTGTGCATCAAAGCCAAAAATATGTACGTCTGAATAAGCAGAGCTCCACTGTGGTGATGAGGTTTCATGCTTCACAGCACTACAATGAACTGGTGATTAACTCCCGTCCCAAACAGTAAACAAACCCTCGTTACCCTCCCGCCCTTCAAACACAAACTTTAAATTCAATCCTAAAACTGCGCAAACACTTCTAGAAGCCATTTACTTCCAATACTTGTACTTCTGAAGAGCAGCATAGACCCATGAAATCACAACCACATATAAACTGGTCTGAACTTTAAAAGTTCTGCAATTAATTTTTTGTGTTTGAGCATGCATTTTTTTCAGTTTACACATATTAAAAAGGTATCTCTTGAAAAAATATATTTAAAGATATTATCAGTCAAAAATAATGCTTGTGTCAAACCCACTTTAGATGTCTTTGTCATGGGCATTAGATAGTGAAATCAGCCTAAATCATGTTTACATGTTCTGCTTCGTTAGTCCTGACTTATTTAGATGCTATAAGAAGTAAGATTGACAAACTGATAAAAAATCAAATAAAAAATCAAACAAAATCAAACAAAGAAAATGTTTGGGTTTAACATTTTTCTTTTCTTTTTGGATACTTCATACACTAAATTCAAGTACAAATTTGATAAGTATTTACCCACACGTGTTTCTCTATATTTTGTTTCTTTACAATCCAGAATTTCAATGGATTTCCAAAGTGGCACATGTATTCACCCCTTTTTCTTTAAGTCCCAACTATTACCTTCAGAAGTCACATAATTAATTAAAAAAGATCAACTTGTGAGCAAAGATCCCTGAACATCCCACACAGTTTGTATGCTGGCCAGAGTTTGACCATAGTTGAGGTTAGGAACAGATAGATGGGTAGACAGAGAGCTTTACCTTACAGCTCTCTCTCTCTCTCTCCACCACAAGGGACCAGTACAAAATCCTCAGCACTGCAGACGCTGCACAGATCTGTCAGTTGATCTCATGTCCCATTCTTCTTTCACTCGTCAACAAAACTACAAGATACTGGAGCTTCTCCACTTTAGGCAGAAGCTCACCCTTGACTCGTAGAGATCAATCCACACTTTTCTGACTGAGGACCATGGCCTCAGATATGGAGGTTTTAACCCTCATCCCACCTGCTTTACACCAGTGAACCACTTCAGTGAGAGCTGACGATCACAATGCAATAACACCATTAGGACCACATAATCTACAAATAACAGCAACAAAATCCCGAGGCCACTGAACTGGGACTCCCTCTGCCCCCTGGCTGCAATGAGAAATTCAGTCCATAGAAGTTATGAACAGAATCGCTGACAACGGGCAGCCCTGGCAGAGTCCATGTCCAACCATGAAGGAGTCCGACTTACTGACGGCAATACAAACCAAACTCTTGCAGTATAGGACTGAATGGCCTGTAGCACCCCCAATGGACCCTCTGCCCTCCCCCGTGTAACTAGAGGAACACAGTTGAATAATAAGGTCCACAAAAGATGCTTAGATTGGATGGGCAAACTTCCATGACCCTAAACGCTTGCTGTAGTTAGCATCTGGCCACATATTCTGATGATAGCTTTTTAATTTAAAGACACATTAATCTTTAATTAAAAAAAAAACATTGTGCAGATTTTAGTTACTGCTTCATGACTGGTCTTTGACTGATCTTCATTCATTCATTCAACCTTTATTTAGTCAGGTAAATCTTTTGAACCTCATGGGCTCATTTACGAAAGCGACCTGCTAAAACTAAAGAACAATGAACAGCAGTGATAGAATTTCATTAAACAATAAACAAACAAACAAACAATAAACAATAGAAAACAAAAAGAGAGAAAAAAACAAAATATATATATATTTTTTTAACAAAGTATCAAAAAACTAGCAAAACATTATAAGGTAGACATATAAAATCAAAGACAGGAACAAATCTGCATTGGTTTTTGCCAGGATTCCAACAGATTCTGAAAACCATTTAGAGAAGTCAAGGTCGAGAGCTTCAGATCTTTTTGTAAGATATTCCATGAAGCAGGAGCGGAGTAGGAGAAGGCCCTTTTTCCAAGTTCAGTCCTCACTGACGGAACACTGCAGGTAATCATGTTCATAATTTATTATTACCCACCTTTAAGCAATAATTCAGGAGGAAAATGGACAAATCAAGTTCTGTAATAGTACGCCTCATTAGGACATGTGTGTCGAGTTTATCTTATTGGTCACAGCAACAACATCCAGCAACAATCTGTTCTATTTTGAAGGGACGGTCCACCTCAATCCAAGGAATTGGATTGTGGAATGGTTTGGAGAATGAAGTTAAAAATGCCAAGTCAATGTGTACATTTAAGAAAATGATCAAAACTGAATTGTAAAAAAACATATATGAAGTAGCGTAATGTGTATTGTATTAGAGTAAAAAAATTAGAAAGAGTTATTCATTTTGTACTGTTACTGAAGATTATTTTTTTGATTGAACTAATTGTTTGAAAAAAGGGGCAGATATAAGATTTTTTTCTTTCTGCTACCTTTCATTTTTTATATTTTGTATGTTATCGTTTATGGGATTGTGTTGTATTATATTTTAAAATGAACACATTTTATAAATAAAAAACAACAACACAACTATTCTGTGCGGTAATGTGACAAAGTGATTTTAATGACTGCATCCGCACTTTGGTATCTTTAGGAAACTTTCAGTCTCATCTTCCCTCTTTATTTTAAAAAGGATGTGGCTTTTGCAAACTTTGAAATTAGTGAATTTGATTTACAGTATTTCACATGGTTTTCCTCTAAATTGTAAATTGTATAACTGGCACATTGATCAAACTGACTGAATCTTTCAAACTAGCAACAGGTCCCGAGTACTCACCCACCCGACTGTCCTATGTTAGATTTGTTTAGGATGCTGTGAACAGTGAATTCCAAAGGTAACTTACAAATCTCTGAAACAATTATTTCAGTGTGTCACCATATGACTGCTTTCTGTTTGTGCTGTATTTTCTCTTTTTAATGTGTGTGTGTATGCTTGTGTTATATTGCCTGCAACCTTATCTTTTTAATTATTGTGATTTGTGTTCTTTCAGCTCTGTCCAGGCTATACGTCTGTACTGTATGTGTTTATGTTTAACCTATTTTCAGAGTCAGAGTCAGAGTCAGAGAGAATTTATTGTCATTTGCACCGCATGTAGTACATGTGTTGAAAACGAGATTATGTACACAGGGTCCCAGTTACATCCAACAACAAATGCAAGAGAAAAACAATAATAACATCTAGGATTAACTAAGAGAGACATCAGCTAGTAATACACTAAGCCCTAATGTAGTAGAAAAACATCATTATAAACAGCAGCACGAACATGAGCAGATGGTCACAGATGAACGCAGCAACAAGAAACAGATCAGCATCAGCATGATGTGACATTTTGCAGTGTTTATTCTTATTATTTATTTATTCATGAGTCTGACAGCCTCAGGGTAGAAGCTGTTCCTCAGTCTAGTGGTTCTACATTTGATGCTCCTCAACCTCCGTCCCGAGGGGAGTGGTGCAAAGAGTGAGTGTGCTGGGTGAGTGAGGTCTTTCATGATGCAGGTGGCTCTTTTTCTGCATCTGGAGGTGTAAATGTCTGTGATGGTGGGGAGACTGACTCCCACAGACTTCTGTGCAGCCTTCACCACTCTTTGTAGAGCTTTCCTCTCTGCAACTGTGCAGCCTCCATGCCACACGTTGATGCTGGAGCACAGGACGCTCTCCACTGCACACCTGTAGAACGAGGTGAGGACTGAGCTTCTCAGACCGGCTCGTCTCAGCCGTCTGAGGAAGTAGAGTCTCTGATGACCTTTCTTGATCAGGCTGGTGGTGTTATTGCTCCAGCTGAGGTTATCATTCATGTGTACACCCAGGTATTTGTAGCTGGAGACCACCTCCACCGCAGATCCACCTATATACAGTGGGGTGTGGGTGTGTTTGTTCCTTCTGAAGTCCACAATCATCTCCTTCGTCTTCTTCACATTCATGTGAAGGTTATTCTCTTTGCACCAACTCTCCAGATGTTCCACCTCCTGTCTGTAGCTGGATTCATCATTATCTGTGATGCATCCCACCACAGCTGTATCATCTGCAAACTTAACAATATGACAGCCTGGATGTGTGGCTGTACAATCATATGTGAGCAGAGTAAACAGAAGAGGGCTCAGCACACATCCCTGAGGAGAGCCAGTGCTGAGGGTGATGGTGGAGGAGGAGAAGTTGTGGATCTTCACGGACTGTGGTCTGTTTGTTAAGAAGTCTAAGACCCAGTTACAAATAGAGGGGCTTAGTCCAAGTGTGGATAGTTTGTCTATCAGAGTTTGGGGGATCATGGTGTTGAAGGCAGATGTGAAGTCCACAAAGAGCAGACGCACGTATGAGTCCTTCTGATCCAGGTGGGTGAGAGCAGTGTGGACCACAGAGGAGATGGCGTCCTCTGTTGATCGGTTCTCACGGTATGCATATTGATGAGGGTC
>JBBPBX010032470.1:16228-26678 GCA_038048925.1 Garcialebias charrua | reverse complement strand
TAATTCATCCCCCTCCCCCCTTCTGTACAAGCTTATCAGAACTGCTGGCTGAACAACATCATCAGAACTGTGGCCGATCTGAAAAAACGCTCATGGACAAATCTCACCACCTCGACCTCAAATGCATATGTAATCTGTTTTTAATTGTGCTACTGGTAGAGTTTTTTGATGTCTCAAATTGTGTCCTGATAGACAATCACATACCTTTTTATCCTGTCTCGTGTCCTTACTTCTTTGGTCTGCCAGTTGGGGGTCGACGTTATACAAATCCTGATAGTATGTCCCAGCCAATGGACCTCCCAGGCAAGACTGAGGAAGTAAGGGCTCAGTTAGGATCACAAATAAACTCTGACAATCTCACTTCAACATTACAGCAGATCCTAACTCAGTAGCAAACCACCCAAAACATCATCCTAGAATTAGGTGGCATGGTGTGTCCCCTACAGAAGAAAATGACAACACAACCTCATCCCTCCGGATATCTAACAAATCCAAAAGGAGAATTTACTAAGGAACCAGACATTTGACCTTAGGAGCTATTTGAAGGTAACACACGTAAATGTGGAGGTTTTATCCTTCAATGTAAACTGGCATTTAAATGCGCTCTCATCACTTACGCCTCGGATTTTGCTCGTATTACATACATGGTGAATGCACTTAAAGGGGAGGCTCTACAATGGGCGTAAGCTTACCTTGGAAGATGCTCAATTGATAATATGACTTTCTCCACATTTTCCAAAGACTTTCTGTTAGTGTTTGACCACCCTCTTCAACAATATGAAGCTGCACAAAAACAGTTTACTCTAAGTCAAGGAAAAGAGATGGTGGTGTAGTTCGCGATCCACTTCTGCATTCTTGCGGAAAAGTCTGGATGGGGAGAGAAAGCCCTTCGTAGCTTTTTCATAAAAGCTCTTAACCTCCAGGTAAATGACAAACTGATGGTCAGTGACATTCCTTCTGACCTGGATGAGTTAATCTCCTTAGCCATCCGCATTGACAACAGAGTTCACGAAAGTCTCCTGGAGGAAGACTTCAACTCCCATGAGACTCTCATTCCCAGAGGTTCCGCCCCCTCAACTCACAAGTTTCCTTCAGAGGTTGAGCCGATGCAAATTGGGAAAACTCGACTAACTCCCGAGGAGCAACAGCGCCACCGCGAGGCAAAAGCATGTATGTACTGCGGTAAACAAGGCCATGCAGTAAAAACTTGTAAATCACTGTTAAATGCCAAACGCCCGCCGGTAGTTAAGGAGATACTGGTGGACACAACTTCTGTTTCTCCTGACAGGAGTCTCATGTTGCATGTTATTCTCTGCATTAACTCTGAATTTCCCTATGCAGGCACTGATTGATTCCCGTGCTGAACAGAGCCTAATCAGCAAGGACGTTGTGTAGAAACTCCAAATCCCAACTACCTCTATGGCTTCTTCACTTTCAGTCTCTGCCATCACCGGACAAAGTATTTCCTCTATTTCATTAAAAACTGTAAAGCTTTGCTTTGTTGTATCTGGTAATCATAGAGAGATGAGTGAGTTTTTTGTATTCGATTCACCTAACTCACAACTCATACTAGGTTACCTATGGTTAAAAACTCACAACCCTCAGATAAACTGTGCCGAGAATAGGATAGACCGACGGGGAGAGTAATGCTCTTTAACATGCCTGCATTCTACCATCTCTCCCAGTTTACCTCCTTCCCTGGAGGAGGAAAAAATTGATCTTAAAAGCATCCCGCCTATCTACCATTCTCTAGCACCAGTCTTCAGCAAACGTAAAGCTCTTTCATTACCTAGGCACAGACTGTACAACTGTGCCATTGATTTGCTTGATGGGGCTCCATTACCAACTAGCAGGTAGTATAACCTCTCTGGCCCGAGAAAGCTACCATGAAAGAATATACAGTATAGAGGAATCATTGCAATCTGGTATTATTCGTCCTTCTACATCCCCCGTTGGAGCAGGGTTCTTTTTTGTCTCTAAAAAAGACAAATCTCTTCACCCCTGCATTGACTAAAGGGGTCTTAACCAGATCACCATTAAAATCAAATACCCACTACCACTCATTGACTCTGTATACGAACAGCTTCAAGGTGCCACCATTTTCATCAAGCTCGATCTCCGTAACGCCTATCATCTCGTCCGCATCCGCAAAGGAGACGAGTGGAAGACTGCTTTTAAAACCCCTTTGGGGCATTTTGAGTACTTGGTCATGCCATTCGGGTTGACCAATGCCCTGGCAGTCTTCCAGACCCTTGTCAACGACATCCTTATTGACTTTCTTCACATCTTCGTCTATTTGGATGACATCCTCATCTATTCCCAAGATGAGACCTAACACATCCAACATGTCAAAGCCATCTTACAATGACTATTGGCGAACCAACTATTCGTAAAAGCCGAGAAATGTGAATTCTATCAAACCTCCGTCACTTTCTTGGGCTTTATCTTTGAGAGGACGGGTAAGGTCTGACCCAGAGAAGACTAAAGTTGTGGTTAAATGGCCTACTCCTACCAACAGGAAACAACTGCCGCAAGTTCTGGGCTTTGCCAACTTTTACAGATGGTTTATCAAGAACTACAGTAAAGTTGCCTCACCCTTAACTCAACTAACCTCTATTCTGAATTTTTTTTGTTGGACTGATGAAGCGGAGAGAGCCTTCTCCGAATTAAAATACTTCTTCTCCACAGCTCCCATTCTGTCTCACCTGAACACCTCCAAACAGTTCATTATGGAGGTAGACGCTTCAGACGCCGGGGTTGGGGCTGTACTCTCCCATAAATGGTCATACGATGGTAAACTCCATCCTTGTGCTTTCTTCTCCCTTCGTCTGTCCCCGGCTGAGGCTAACTATGATAATAATCATTTCATAATAATGTAATAAAATAGATAGATTCGTCAGTTTGCTGACTTATCTATAATTTAGATGATAGATTTGAGCAGGTTTAGACTGACACACATTTATCATCAGTTTTACGGGTTCTCAACTTTTTCAGATTAAATCAATAAATCTGTGGCTCAGTGAATGTAATGTAACTTGACAGGAAACGTTATTATGTTGACCTACCAAAGGCAGAGTCATTTAATAACAAAATCATCAAATTACAATCACAACATATTTACATAGATTGATCGATCACAACTTATAACTAACTTTTCAGCAGATTAAAACATAAGACAACAGAACACAAGTTAATGGGTCTTATATTAACTTATTTCTGTGGCACAAACTTACAGTTTACATTTAGAAATAAACATAAGGAGTTAAGGAGGAAGATTAAACATTGAAAGGAAATGGTTGAATCTTATCTTGAGATGTTTAACCAGAGTGGTTCATCCTCTGTTCGGTTTCAGCTGGACGTCCGTACCGTGATGAAACGACGTTTACCTTTGTGAAGATTTTCTTATCTCGACTCTAGTAAATTAGTCAAGCCAGACGCGCATGCCCTGCTGTGTTTTACAGGCGACCACTTTCATCTTGCCACGGTCTTGTGAGGTCTGCTTCGGCCTCCCAGAGTAATGTTATCAGCTCCGGTTTGGTTTCAAGATAACTTCCAGAAAGAGTTCACAGCTTGGAGCTGTGATACTCAGATGGCTCACAGCTGACGTGCTGTTTGAGCCCCGCTGAAGACGTGGGCCTTTGACTGATGGCCGGACGTCCATCAGCTTGGAGTAAGACGTCTATGCATCTTTCATTCTCCCAGAGAACTCACTGTTGTTGAGCTCGTGGTTCCCTTTGCACTCGAAGAATCAACAGGAAGTGTCCCTTTAAGAAGGGGGTGTGACTTAGTCACATACTTCCTGCTGATGGTTTGAGAGAGGAGTAAAGGAGGCCATCTTTGTGAAAAGAAACCGTCCATCATTAAACAGAGGTGGAGGCCTCCGGGTTCAACTGTCCCCCACTTACAATGCTGTTATTGCTAGTATCACTCAGCCCTCTGTGAATAGCAAACAACCATCAGGGTGTTAACGATCCATCGTCAGGCTGATGGTCCTCCTTGATCATGTGAGCAGCTGGTTTCGGCTGTCATCAGCCAACTGGTTGATCCACTGTGGGAGGGTGCTATTTATAAGACTGAGCTGAACACAGCTTCTCAGACTGAGGAAGTCTTTCGGACGAAAGACGAAACGTTTCTACAGTTTTTTTTTTTTTTGCTTTGTTTTGTTTTTTGAATGTCCAGAGGACCAGACTTAGCTTTTTTGGAAGATCCCGAGATACTTAAACTCCTCCACTTGGGGCAGGACCTCCTCCCCGACCCGGAGAGGGCATGCTACCCTTTTCCGGCTCAAGACCATGGCCTCGGATTTGGAGGAACTGATCCTCATCCCGGCCGCATCACACTCGGCTGCAAACCGCTCCAGTGAAAGTTGTAAATCACGAACTGATGAAGCCAGTAGGACCACATCATCTGCAAAAAACAGAGAAGCGATTCTAAGGTCACCAAAACGGATCCTCTCAACACCTTGGCTGCGCCTAGAAATTCTGTCCATAAAAGTTATGAACAGAATCGGTGACAAAGGGCAACCTTGGCGGAGTCCAACTCTCACCGGAAACGAGCCTGACTTACTGCCGGCAATGCGGACCAAGCTCTGACACCGGTCGTACAGGGACCTAACAGCCCTTATCAAAGGGCCTGGTACCCCATACTCCCGGAGTACCCCCCACAGAACCCCCCGAGGGACGCGGTCGAATGCCTTCTCCAAGTCCACAAAGCACATGTAAACTGGTTGGGCAAACTCCCACGCACCCTCCAGGACCCTGCTGAGGGTGTAGAGCTGGTCCAGTGTTCCACGACCAGGACGAAAACCACACTGCTCCTCCTGAATCCGAGGTTCGACTATCCGACGGACCCTCCTCTCCAGAACCCCTGAATAGACCTTACCAGGGAGGCTTAAGAGTGTGATCCCCCTATAGTTGGAACACACCCTACGGTCCCCCTTTTTGAATAGGGGAACCACCACCCCAGTCTGCCAATCCAAGGGAACTGCCCCCGATGTCCACGCGATATTGCAGAGTCGCGTAAGCCAACACAACCCTACAACATCCAGAGCCCTAAGGAACTCCGGGCGAATCTCATCCACCCCCGGAGCCTTGCCACCGCGGAGCTTTTTAACCACCTCGGCGACCTCAGCACCAGAGATCGGAGAACCCGACCCAAAGTCCCCAGGCTCTGCTTCCTCAGTGGAAGACGTGCCAGTAGGATTGAGGAGGTCTTCGAAGTATTCCGCCCACCGACTCACAACATCCCGAGTTGAGGTCAGCAGCACGCCACCCCCACCATAAATGGTGTTGGTCGCGTACCTCTTTCCCCCCCTGAGACGCCGGATGGTGGACCAGAATCGCCTCGAAGCCGTACGGAAGTCATTCTCCATGGCCTCTCCGAACTCCTCCCACGCCCGAGTTTTTGCCTCAGCAACCACCCGAGCCGCATGCCGCTTGGACTGCCGGTACCTATCAGCTGCTTCCGGGGTCCCACAAGCCAAAAAGGCCCAATAGGACTCCTTCTTCAGCCTGACAGCATCCCTCACTGCCGGTGTCCACCACCGGGTTCGAGGGTTGCCACCACGACAGGCACCAACAACCTTGCGGCCACAGCTCCGATAAGCTGCCTCGACAATAGAGGCGCGGAACACGGCCCACTCGGACTCCATGTCCCCCGCCTCCCTCGGAACGTGTTCAAAGCTCTCCCGGAGGTGGGAGTTAAAGCTCCGTCTTACGGGAGACTCTGCCAGACGTTCCCAGCAGACCCTCACAATACGTTTGGGTCTGCCAGGTCTGACCGGCATCCTCCCCCACCATCGGAGCCAACTCACCACCAGGTAGTGGTCAGTTGACAGCTCCGCCCCTCTCTTCACCCGAGTGTCCAAGACATGCGGCCGTAGATCAGATGAGACGACAACAAAGTCGATCATCGAACTGCGACCTAGGGTGTCCTGGTGCCAAGAGCACATATGGACACCCTTATGCTTAAACATGGTGTTCGTTATGGACAATCCATGACGAGCACAGAAGTCCAATAACAGAACACCACTCTGGTTCAGATCAGGGGGGCCGTTCCTCCCAACCACACCCCTCCAGGTCTCACTGTCATTGCCCACGTGAGCGTTGAAGTCCCCCAGTAGAGAGGGAAGTCTGGGCCTCCCTACTTAGGCTGCTACCCCCGCGACCCGACCCCGGATAAGCGGACGAAAATGGATGGATGGATGGATGGATGGATCAGGAACTATAAAATATTTATCTTACACAAAAAAAATACATTTCAAATTATTTTAATTTTATTTTTTCATTTTTACATAATTTTTTGGATGTCTTATTTAAGGTGATGTGGTGAGTGGTGGGGCATCGCCCTGGCGCCCTCTACTGGCCATCCGCCACTGACCCATACACAAATGGTGTGACCGACTGACCTAAGTCAGTTTTACAGAGATTGGGCTCAAATATGATGCGACAGAAACTAGGAGTCATTCCAGCACGATTCATAATGTTTCATGAGAATGTGTACGTTACTTTCAAGGTTTGAGCAAAAACTCTGGCATGAAATTTGTCTGATAATGTGATGAAACATGCGCTGCTTCTCCACATCGAGAGGAGCCAGTTGAGATGGCTCGGGCATCTGGTTAGGATGCCTCCTGGACGCCTCCCTGCGGAGGTGTTCCGGACATGTCCCACCGGGAGGAGGCCCAGAGGAAGACCCAGGACGCGCTGGAGGGACTATGTTTCTCGGCTGGCCTGGGAACGCCTTGGGATTCCCACAGAGGAGCTGCTCCATGTGGCTGGGGAGAGGGAAGTCTGGGCCTCCCTACTTAGGCTGCTACCCCCGCGACCCGACCCCGGATAAGCGGACGAAAATGGATGGATGGATGGATGTGATGAAACATCATAAACAGTGAACTTTTAGTCATCACATCCCTCTCACAACCATCCATTCACAATTTTTCTGTTAAAAAGATTTCCATCAGACTTATTTATTATAAAGAAAGAAAGAACCCCTCCTGGCTGGTATTTTCATCGCCAGCCTTTATAAAACATGCTAACTGACATTTTCCTATGGGCTTCCATCTGTGCCGCTCACTCTATGTTTGTGGCCCGGCGTAAAGAAAAAGACTCAGAGAAGTGAGTTCTATCAATATGACTGAGCCGAGCTGTTGCACTACAAAGACCAGCACGTCTGACTGTCAATAGTCGTTTGGGGGGGGTGGAGGGGAGGTAAGGAGGGAGGAGACACGGAGGTGAGACGGTGGAGGAGGTGGTCGCTTTAAGAGAAAGAGATACTTTGATATTTCGGAATGTTAGAAGGGTGAATGTGGAGAACAGGAGGTTGGGGATCTAATTACTGGGCCATAATTGGGGGCTGGGGAATAGGTTGCAGTCCTCTCAACTCACTGCAGATCAATTATGTTAAGAGAACATCTGTAAGTAGTGCTTAATGAGGTCCATTAGAGCAACATGCGCTGCCTTCCCCTAACGGCGCTTGTCAGCTTCTTGGATGAGCTGGAGTGTGCTGCCAACTGGGGACCGGGTAACGGGTCTTAAATAGGAGAGGAGGCACCGTGTCGCTTTTCTCTGTCAGAAAACTAAAGATGCTCAGATTCAGGGGGAGGGAGAGCAAAGAGCAACAATTCTTCTCCTGGTTTCTGTAGAAGACCAGGACTAGCTGTGAGGACAGTCTGAAGACAGGACCTGACTGTGTCACTTCAAGGTACGTGTCCCGTGACTTCATACCTTTAAGGGGGTTTGTTTCAAAGCTCTGATGGGACTCAACAACCAAGGAGCTAACATCAAACTGCACGTGTCTTCTTCATCACAGCCTGACGTGAAAGGTCAGGGGTCATGTACCGTGTGAAAAGTCAAGGGTCACGTAACGTATGGAGAGCTGTTCTGTCTGCAGCTTCCATTCATGCCGGTATGTTGACTTTGGCAGAACTAAGCAAGTGTGGGTACAAGGGCAGACGGAAAGAGGTGTGTGTGTGTGTGTGTGTCTGTGTGTGTGTGTGTGTGTGTGTGTGGGGGGGGGGGGTCCAAACACACACACTGCAGCAAATTGGTGATTATCAAGATAGGCAGCCTTGAAATAATTCAATTCCTGACCAAACCTAATTACTGGCAGGTAATAATACCTGTCAGCTTTAATGCATGTCATCACTCATCACGGCACGCAGAGCATTTTATGATCCAACTTATTACTGCTTCATTCCACGACAACTATTGACTCATAACCCTCCTGTCTTCGACACGTCTTCCACACATCTTCCACACATCTTCCACACGTCTTCCACACGTCTCCCACACATCTTCGACACGTCTTCCACACGTCTTCCACACGTCTTCCACACGTCTTCCACACGTCTTTGACACGTCTTCCACACGACTTCCACACGTCTTCCACACGTCTTCCACACGTCTCCCACACATCTTCCACACGTCTCCCACACGTTTCCCACACATCTTCGACACGTCTTCCACACGTCTTCCACACGTCTTCCACACGTCTTCCACTCGTCTTCCACACGTCTTCCACACGTCTCCCACACATCTTCCACACGTCTCCCACACGTTTCCCACACATCTTCGACACGTCTTCCACACGTCTTCCACACGTCTTCCACACGTCTTCCACTCGTCTTCCACACGTCTTCCACACATCTTCCACACGTCTTCCACCTGTCTTCCACATGTCTTCCACACATCTTCCACACGTCTTCCACACGTCTTCCACATGTCTTCCACACGTCTTCCACACGTCTTCCACACGTCTTCCACCTGTCTTCCACAGGTCTTCCACAGGTCTTCCACACGTCTTCACACATATTCCACACGTCTTCCACACATCTTCCACCTGTCTTCCACAGGTCTTCCACCTGTCTTCCACACGTCTTCCACACGTCTTCCACACGTCTTCCACACGTCTTCCACACGTCTTCCACACGTCTTCCACACGTCTTCCACACGTCTTCCACACGTCTTCCACCTGTCTTCCACACGTCTTCCACACGTCTTCCACACGTCTTCCACACGTCTTCCACACGTCTTCCACACGTCTTCCACACGTCTTCCACACGTCTTCCACACGTCTTCCACACGTCTTCCACACGTCTTCCACACGTCTTCCACACGTCTTCCACACGTCTTCCACACGTCTTCCACACGTCTTCCACACGTCTTCCACACGTCTTCCACACGTCTTCCACACGTCTTCCACACGTCTTCCACACGTCTTCCACACGTCTTCCACACGTCTTCCACACGTCTTCCACCTGTCTTCCACATGTCTTCCACACGTCTTCCACACGTCTTCCACACGTCTTCCACCTGTCTTCCACACGTCTTCCAGCTGTCTTCCATCTGTCTTCCACACGTCTTCCACACATCTTCCACACGTCTTCCACACGTCTTCCACACGTCTTCCACCTGTCTTCCACACGTCTTCCAGCTGTCTTCCATCTGTCTTCCACACGTCTTCCACACATCTTCCACACGTCTTCCACACGTCTCCCACACATCTTCGACACGTCTTCCACCTGTCTTCCACACGTCTTCCACCTGTTCACCTGTTCCCAGGCCAGCAGATAAACATAGTCCCTCCAGCGTGTCCTGGGTCTTCCTCTGGGTCTCCTCCCGGTGGGACATGCCCGGAACACCTCACCAGGGAGGCGTCCAGGAGGCATCCTAACCAGATGCCCGAGCCACCTCAACTGGCTCCTCTCGATGTGGAGAAGCAGCGGCTCTACTCCGAGTCCCTCCCGGATGACTGAGCTTCTCACCCTATCTCTAAGGGAGAGTCCAGACACCCTGCGGAGAAAACTCATTTCAGCCGCTTGTATCCGAGATCTCGTTCTTTCGGTCACAACCCAAAGCTCATGACCATAGATGAGGGTGGGAACGTAGATCGATCGGTAAATTGAGAGCTTTGCCTTTCGACTCAGCTCTCTCTTCACCACGACAGACCGGTACAGCGCCCGCTTCACTGCGGATGCTGCACCTATCCGCCTATCGATCTCACGCTCCAGTTTTCCCTCATTCGTGAACAAGACCCCGAGATACTTAAACTCCTCCACTTGGGGCAGGACCTCATCCCCGACCCGGAGAGGGCATGCTACCCTTTTCCGGCTCAAGACCATGGCCTCGGATTTGGAGGAACTGATCCTCATCAAAGAAATAAACATTTAAATATATCAGTCTGTGTGTGTGTGTGTTAAATATATCAGTCTGTGTGTGTGTGTGTGTCTCTCTCTCTCTCTCTCTCTCTCTCTGTGTGTGTGTGTGTCTTGCTCTCTCTGTGGATGTGTGTGTGTCTCTCTCTCTCTCTCTTTCTGTGTGTGTGTATGTCTCGCTCTCTCTGTGTATGTGTGTGTGTGTCTCTCTCTCTCTCTTTCTGTGTGTGTGTATGTCTTTGTGTGTGTGTGTGTGTGTCTCTCTCTCTCTTTCTGTGCGTGTATGTCTCTGTGTGTGTG
>JBBPBX010032470.1:0-15000 GCA_038048925.1 Garcialebias charrua | reverse complement strand
GAGTCAGAGTCAGAGAGAATTTATTGTCATTTGCACCGCATGTAGTACATGTGTTGAAAACGAGATTATGTACACAGGGTCCCAGTTACATCCAACAACAAATGCAAGAGAAATACAATAATAACATCTAGGATTAACTAAGAGAGACATCACATCAGCTAGTAATACACTAAGCCCTAATGTAGTAGAAAAACATCATTATAAACAGCAGCACGAACATGAGCAGATGGTCACAGATGAACGCAGCAACAAGAAACAGATCAGTACAGTATCAGTATGATGTGACATTTTGCAGTGTTTATTCTTATTATTTATTTATTCATGAGTCTGACAGCCTCAGGGTAGAAGCTGTTTCTCAGTCTAGTGGTTCTACATTTGATGCTCCTCAACCTCCGTCCCGAGGGGAGTGGTGCAAAGAGTGAGTGTGCTGGGTGAGTGAGGTCTTTCATGATGCAGGTGGCTCTTTTTCTGCATCTGGAGGTGTAAATGTCTGTGATGGTGGGGAGACTGACTCCCACAGACTTCTGTGCAGCCTTCACCACTCTCTGCAGAGCTTTTCTCTCTGCAACTGTGCAGCCTCCATGCCACACGTTGATGCTGGAGCACAGGACGCTCTCCACTGCACACCTGTAGAACGAGGTGAGGACTGGGCTTCTCAGACCGGCTCGTCTCAGCCGTCTGAGGAAGTAGAGTCTCTGATGACCTTTCTTGATCAGGCTGGTGGTGTTATTGCTCCAGCTGAGGTTATCATTCAAGTGTACACCCAGGTATTTGTAGCTGGAGACCACCTCCACCGCAGATCCACCTATATACAGTGGGGTGTGGGTGTGTTTGTTCCTTCTGAAGTCCACAATCATCTCCTTCGTCTTCTTCACATTCATGTGAAGGTTGTTCTCTTTGCACCAGCTCTCCAGATGTTCCACCTCCTGTCTGTAGCTGGATTCATCATTATCTGTGATGCATCCCACCACAGCTGTATCATCTGCAAACTTAACAATATGACAGCCTGGATGTGTGGCTATACAATCATATGTGAGCAGAGTGAACAGAAGAGGGCTCAGCACACATCCCTGAGGAGAGCCAGTGCTGAGGGTGATGGTGGAGGAGGAGAAGTTGTGGATCTTCACGGACTGTGGTCTGTCTGTTAAGAAGTCTAAGACCCAGTTACAAATAGAGGGGCTTAGTCCAAGTGTGGATAGTTTGTCTATCAGAGTTTGGGGGATCATGGTGTTGAAGGCAGATGTGAAGTCCACAAAGAGCAGACGCACGTATGAGTCCTTCTGATCCAGGTGGGTGAGAGCAGTGTGGACCACGGAGGAGATGGCGTCCTCTGTTGATCGGTTCTCACGATATGCATATTGATGAGGGTCCTCGTTGATGTTGACGGCTGTCTTGATGTGGGACATGACCAGTTTCTCAAAACATTTAGCGACTATCGGGGTGAGGGCCACCGGTCTATAGTCATTCAGACCAGTCACTGTGGAGCTTTTTGGGACTGGGATGATGGTGGCGGTCTTCAGGCAGGTGGGAACTGACTCCAGTGCAACCAGCCGGGTAGACCGGGCATAGACAGAGTCCAGCTAAAGCCAAACTAACAGAATGTCTGAGAACCAACCAGATGTTCTTCCTGCTGGACTCAAAGTGTGGTGACTTAGAGGTCAACACATCTGAGATGTTGCATGGATGTTTAGAAGGCAGATGATGGTCCATCTTGTTCAGCTGCTTCATCATGAGGACCGTTGTCCATCATGAGGACCGTTGTCCATCATGAGGAACATTGTCCATCATGAGGAACGCTGTCCATCATGAGGACCGTTGTCCATCATGAGGACCGTTGTCCATCATGAGGACCGTTGTCCATCATGAGGACCATTGTCCAACATGAGGACCGTTGTCCATCATGAGGACCGTTGTCCATCATGAGGACCGTTGTCCATCATGAGGACCGTTGTCCATCATGAGGAACATTGTCCATCATGAGGAACGCTGTCCATCATGAGGACCGTTGTCCATCATGAGGACCGTTGTCCATCATGAGGACCGTTGTCCATCATGAGGACCGTTGTCCATCATGAGGACCGTTGTCCATCATGAGGACCATTGTCCATCATGAGGAACGCTGTCCATCATGAGGACCGTTGTCCATCATGAGGACCACTGTACATGAGGACTGCTGTCCATCATGAGGACCACTGTACATGAGGACTGCTGTCCATCATGAGGACTGCTGTCCATCATGAGGACCACTGTACATGAGGACCACTGTACATGAGGACCACTGTACAGGAGGACTGTTGTCCATCATGAGGACCGCTGTCCATCATGTGGACTGCTGTCCATCATGAGGACCACTGTACATGTGGACCACTGTACACGAGGACTGTTGTCCATCATGAGGACTGTTGTCCATCATGTGGACTGCTGTCCATCATGAGGACCACTGTACATGTGGACCACTGTACACGAAGACTGTTGTCCATCATGAAGACTGTTGTCCATAATGAGGACTGCTATCCATCATGTGGACTGCTGTCCATCATGTGGACTGCTGTCCATCATGTGGACTGCTGTCCATCATGAAGACCACTGTACATGAGGACCACTGTACAGGAGGACTGTTGTCCATCATGAGGACCGCTGTCCATCATGTGGACTGCTGTCCATCATGAGGACCACTGTACATGTGGACCACTGTACACGAGGACTGTTGTCCATCATGAAGACTGCTGTCCATCATGTGGACTGCTGTCCATCATGAAGACCACTGTACATGAGGACCACTGTACATGAGAAGTGTTGTCCATCATGTGGATCGCTGTCCATCATGAAGACTGCTGTCCATCATGAGGACCGCTGTCCATCATGAGGACCATTGTCCATCATGAGGACTGTTGTCCATCACGAGGACCATTGTCCACTATGAGGAACGCTGTCCATCATGAGGACCGTTGTCCATCATGAGGACCACTGTACATGAGAACTCTTGTCCATCATGTGGACCGCTGTCCATCATGAAGACCACTGTACATGAGAACTGTTGTCCATCATGTGGACCGCTGTCCATCATGAAGACTGCTGTCCATCATGAAGACTGCTGTCCATCATGAAGACTGCTGTCCATCATGAGGACCACTGTACATGAGGACTGTTGTCCATCATGTTGTAATAATATAGGCACTTGGTCAGTTTACTCATTTACCTATACTTAGATGCAAATTTGAGCAGACTTTATCTGACACGAAATTATCATCAAATTTCAAGAGTTCTCTTTTTTTTCAGTTTAATGTTCAATAAATCTGTGACTCAGTGATGAGATGTAAATTGACAGAAAAACGTTATTTATGCTGGTACAGCAGAACTGAACTATTGAATAACTAAATCATTAAATTACATCACAACATATTTACAATGATTGGATCGATCAGAATTTCCTATAACTAACTGTTCAGCAGATTAAAACTTAGAGACAACAGAACAAGTTAAACGTCTTATATTAACTTTTCTGCAAGCACAAACTTAAAGTTTAGTTACTGGCAAAATATATAGTTTAGGAGAAGTTTCAGCATGAGAAAGAGGAAAAAGATGGAGTATCAAAGTCAAAGTCAAAGTCAACTTTATTGTCAGATCTGCAATATGTACTGTACAGGACATACACAGGACCGAAATTGCGTTTCTCTCAGTCCCTCGGTGCAACAGTAAACATCTAAACATTGAAACACTGAAACATATAATAATAGACATAAGCATAAAATAGTAAAACTAACACTGTCCTGAGTTTTTTGCATAGTGGTATAAGAGTATGAAAATTTACACCAACTCTAAAACTAAAACATTAAACATTTAATGAACATAATACTGTCCTGAGTTTTTGCATACTAGTATAAAAAAGAGTATAAAAAGTATAACTAAAATAAACTAAAGGTTTAAAGTATGAGGAGAGTACTGTAATATCTTGAAGTGAGTTTAACCAGGAAACACGACCCACTCCTGATCAGCGTCCACTGGACCCTGGTTCGCTATGAACAACAACTTTTTACCTTTGCGAAGATTCATCGTCCAAGCTATGGTAAAGTTGGGTTAGCCTTAACGTGCATGGTCCATACCGCTAAGTTTCTGCAGGCTTTCCAAGTGTTCACCTTCAGCGTCTCGAGAGATCCGCATCGACTTCAGCGAGGTAGTGAAACTGTTTCCGGTTTGATTTTCAAGATAAAAGATTCCTTTGAAGGAATTTCACTCAAGTGAAGCTTTTTACAGCTTGAAGTGAATTTATAACTGGCATGTTATAAATCCTTAACTGATGACGTAGACCGTTGGCTCATGGTCAGACGTCCCAGCTGCTTTGGGAAACCTCATGGTTTGAGTTCCTCAGCCCACTCCAGGCTCAGACAGGAAGTGGTGCCTTAAGAGAGGAGGGTTGACCCAGTCAAATCCCTCCTGCTCATTGGTTGTTTACCAGAGAATGGGAGTGACTTTGCAGGTCAGCGAGTTGAAGTCTGAAGGACATGCAGGAAGATAGAACAGACAGATAGTCTGTTTAGCAAAACAGAGGGAATTGTTCTTAGAAACAACAGGAGACAGGACAACAACTTATGTCTACGACTTTTCACTCTGTCTCTAAACATTTCAAACAAATACTAACAGATTATTCTGACTTGCTCTTCAACTTTAGCCATAGTTTTTCTGAATAGAACATACAGTTTGATTCATTATATGAAGAAGTGATCAATGCCTTAACAGCATAGACCATGATCAATACAGTATATTGAAGTTATTCTGTTGATTAATTCTGAATTAACACAAATTAAAGGAAGTCTCTTCTGATTTATGTCTCTTGATTCAAACTAAACTGGAATAAAACAGTGATTTTGTCCTTCACTGTAGGTTTTCAGAGAAAAGGAGATTCACTTGAGAGCTTCAGTGAAAAGGTGAATTCAGGTGTATTCACCGACAGTTTCAGAGACCAGGGTGTTCTACTGCAATGTGGACCGCTGTCCATCATGAGGACCACTGAACACGAGGACCACTGTACATGAGGACCACTGTACATGAGGACCACTGCACATGAGGACTGTTGTCCATCATGTGGACCGCTGTCCTCATGAAGCCTGCTGTCCATCATGAGGACCACTGTACATGAGGACCACTGTACATGAGGACCACTGTACATGAGGACCACTGTACATGAGGATCACTGTACATGAGGACTGTTGTCCATCATGAGGACTGCTGTCCATCATGAAGACTGCTGTCCATCATGTGGACTGCTGTCCATCATGAGGACCACTGTCCATCATGTAGACTGCTGTCCATCATGAGGACCACTGTCCATCATGAGGACCACTGTACATGAGGACCACTGTACATGAGGACCGCTTTACATGAGGACTTTTGTCCTTCATGTGGGCCGCTGTCCATCATGAAGAATGCTGTCCATCATGTGGACTGCAGTCTTCATGAGGACCGTTGTCCATCATGAGGACCACTGTACATGAGGACCACTGTACATGAGGACTGTTGTCCATCATGAGGACCACTGTACATGAGGAACACTGTACATGAGTACCAATGTACATGAGGACTGTTGTCCATCATGTGGACCGCTGTCCATCATGAAGCCTGCTGTACATCATGAGGACCACTGTACATCATGAAGACTGCTGTCCATCATGTGGTCTGGTGTCCATCATGAAGACTGCTGTCCATCATGAGGACTGCTGTCCATCATGAGGACTGTTGTCCATCAGGAGGACCACTGTACATGAGGACCACAGTACATGAGGACCACTGTACATGAGGACCACTGTTTATGAGGGCTGTTGTCCATCATGAAGACTGCTGTCTATCATGTGGACTGCTGTCCATCATGAGGACCGTTGTCCATCATGAGGACCGTTGTCCATCATGTGGATCGCTGTCCATCATGAAGACTGCTGTCCATCATGTGGACTGCTGTCCATCATGAGGACCGTTGTCCATCATGAGGACCACTGTACATGAGGACCACTGTACATGAGGACCACTGTACCTGAGGACCACTGTACATGAGGACCACTGTACATGAGGACTGCTGTCCATCATGAGGACCGTTGTCCATCATGAGGACCACTGTACATGAGGACCACTGTACATGAGGACCACTGTACCTGAGGACCACTGTACATGAGGACCACTGTACATGAGGACTGTTGTCCATCATGTTGATCGCTGTCCATCATGAAGACTGCTGTCCATCATGAAGACTGCTGTCCATCATGAGGACCATTGTCCATCATGAGGACCACTGTACATGAGGACCACTGTACATGAGGACCACTGTACATGAGGACCACTGTACATGAGGACCACTGTACATGAGGACCACTGTATATGAGAACTGTTGTCCATCATGAAGACTGCTGTCCATCATGAAGACTGCTGTCCATCATGAGGACCATTGTCCATCATGAGGACCACTGTACATGAGGACCACTGTACATGAGGACCACTGTACATGAGGACCACTGTACATGAGGACCACTGTACATGAGGACTGTTGTCCATCATGAGGACCACTGTGCACGAGGACCACTGTACATGAGGACCACTGTACATGAGGACCACTGTATATGAGGACTGTTGTCCATCATGAGGACTGTTGTCCATTATGAGGACCGCTGTCCTTGGAGAGCAGTTAAAATATAAACTAAGGCTGACAGGGTCTGGTCAGAGTTGATCATTTCTGATCTATTTACAGTTTATGATCAATTATTCTGATGTGACTGAATCATTTCTGTCTTCTCTTTGATTCATTTGGAGTCAGAAACAGTTTTTGTTGCTTTCAGCTTCTGTCTTGGACCAGTTTCCTTCAGTCATGATGAGAACTTCAGTGATAATGTGGTCACGTTGAGGATTCTCTGATGAGTTGCATGTTGAAAAACTCTGGACTGAAAAAGGTCAAAGTTGTCTTCTTACTCATGTTCATGTTACTTGTAGTCCAACGATCAAGGACAGGCTCAGTCCAGTATTTAACAATGACTCAATAATTTAATGTAAATGCTTTTATTGCATTTCATATTATATATTATATATGGGAGTGGTGGCGCAAAGGTTAAGAAGGTGCGCTTGTGATCGGAAGGTCGCCGGTTCAAGCCCCGGTACCGACAACATCAAAGATGTGGGTGGGATAAGTGAAGTGGTCACACCTATCTCCACCCTCATCTGCCCCACTCTGGGCCCTTGAGCAAGGCCCTTAACCCACATCTGCTCCCCCGGGAACCCTAGATATCAGCTCTCTGCTCCACACAGAGGGCTGTGGTTGCTCGGTGGTCTGTGGTTGTGTCAGGAAGGGCATCCGGCGTAAAAACAACTGCCAAATCTTCATGCGACTAGATCGCTGTGGTGACCCCTAACGCAGGGAAAAAGCCGAAAGAAGAAAAAAAAAAAAATAAAAAAAAAAATATATATATTATATAATAAAATAAATAAATAAATAAAATATTAGGCAGTTATGATCAGAGTTACTCCTTAAATCAACAGTTTTTATCTGTCCAGGTGGCAGAGCAGAGCTTAGAGCTGCTGCAGGTTCTCTGCTGGAGATGTTGTCTCTGAACACACCTGGTTTTCCTCCAGGTTCCTTGCTTTGACCAAAAACTTAATGTTGTGTTCTACACGACTAGATGAACATTGATTATGTCTCTACTGTCGCCCACCGACTCTTCTCTAACATTTAAAAATGATCTCATGTCCTATGTCAGGGTTGCTGCACAGTTGATGGTTAACAATAATTAAAGATAACAGGAAGGAAGAGGAACAGTTTGAAGTGGGAGGGGCGGAGTCAAATGATAATGTGGAAGGGGCGGAGTCAAATAATAATGTGGAAGGGGCGGGGTCAAATGATAATGTGGATGGGGCGGTGTCAAATGATAACTTGGAAGGGGCGGAGTCAAATGATAATGTGAATGGGTAGGATGCAATGATAATGTGGAAGGGGCAGAGTCAAATGATAATGTGGAAGGGGCGGGATCAAATGATAATGTGGAAGGAGAGGGATCAAATGATAATGTGGAAGGAGCAGGATCAAATGATAATGTGGAAGGGGCGGAGTCAAATGATAATGTGAATGGGGCAGGGTCAAGTGATAATGTGGAAGGGGTGGAGTCAAATGATAATGTGGAAGGTGCAGAGTCAAATGACAATGTGGAAGGGATGGGGTCAAATGATAATGTGAAAGGGGCGGGTCAAATGATAATGTGGCAGGGGCGGGGTCAAATGATAATGTGGAAAGGGTGGAGTCAAATGATAATGTGGATGGGGCGGTGTCAAATGATAATGTGGAAGGGGCGGAGTCAAATGATAATGTGAATGGGGCGGGGTCAAATGATAATGTGGAAGGGGCGGAGTCAAATGATAATGTGGATGGGGCGGTGTCAAATGATAATGTGGAAGGGGTGGAGTCAAATGATAATGTGGATGGGGCAGGATCAAATGATAATGTGGAAGGGGCAGAGTCAAATGATAATGTGGAAGGGACGGAGTCAAATGTTAACGTTGAAGGGGCAGGATCAAATGATCATGTGGAAGGGGCGGGATCAAATGATAATGTGGATGGGGAAAGATCAAATTATAATGTGGAAGGGACGGGGTCAAATGATCATGTGGAAGGGGCAGAGTCAAATGATAATGTGAATGGGACAGGGTCAAGTGATAATGTGGAAGGGGCAGAGTCAAATGACAATGTGGAAGGGACGGGGTCAAATGATAATGTGAAAGGGGCAGGGTCAAATGATAATGTGGCAGGGGCGGGGTCAAATGATAATGTGGAAGGGGAGGAGTCAAATGATAATGTGGATGGGGTGGTGTCAAATGATAATGTGGAAGGGGCGGAGTCAAATGATAATGTGGAAGGGGCAGAGTCAAATGATAATGTGGAAGGGGCAGAGTCAAATGATATGTGGAAGGGGCGGAGTCAAATGATAATGTGAATGGGGCGGGGTCAAATGATAATGTGGAAGGGGCGGAGTCAAATAATAATGTGGAAGGGGCGGAGTCAAATGATAATGTGGATGGGGCGGTGTCAAATGATAATGTGGAAGGGGTGGAGTCAAATGATAATGTGGAAGGGGCAGAGTCAAATGATAATGTGGAAGGGGCGGAGTCAAATGTTAACGTTGAAGGGGCAGGATCAAATGACCATGTAGAAGGGGCGGGATCAAATGATAATGTGGATGGGGCAAGATCAAATGATAATGTGGAAAGAGCAGGATCAAATGATAATGTGGAAGGGGCGGAGTCAAATGATCATGTGGAAGGGGCAGAGTCAAATGACAATGTGGAAGGGACGGGGTCAAATGATAATGTGAAAGGGGCAGGGTCAAATGATAATGTGGCAGGGGCGGAGTCAAATGATAATGTGGAAGGGGTGGAGTCAAATGATAAAGTGGATGGGGCGGTGTCAAATGATAATGTGGAAGGGGCGGAGTCAAATGATAATGTGAATGGGGCGGGGTCAAATGATAATGTGGAAGGGGCGGAGTCAAATAATAAATGTGGAAGGGGCGGAGTCAAATGATAATGTGGATGGGGCGGTGTCAAATGATAATGTGGAAGGGGTGGAGTCAAATGATAATGTGGAAGGGGCAGAGTCAAATGATAATGTGGAAGGGGCGGAGTCAAATGTTAACGTTGAAGGGGCAGGATCAAATGACCATGTAGAAGGGGCGGGATCAAATGATAATGTGGATGGGGCAAGATCAAATGATAATGTGGAAAGAGCAGGATCAAATGATAATGTGGAAGGGGCGGAGTCAAATGATCATGTGGAAGGGGCGGAGTCAAATGATAATGTGGAAGGGGCGGAGTCAAATGTTAATGTGGAAGGGGCAGGATCATACATTCATTCAACCTTTATTTCTACAGGTTAGTCCCATTGATCCTCAGACCTGGTTTTAACAGAGTGATGACAACAACAGACAATGATAAAGAATGCGTACAACTGAGAAGAACAAGTGAAAGAAAATGGCATTAAAAATGAAAGAACAAAACACAGCTAGGTTGTAAGGTGATGTAGGATATTAAAACAGGAACATGTCTGCATTGTTTTTTGCCAGAACTTTTGTTATTAGATGAAGTGGCTGATTTTCCATTTGTAACTGTGTCAAATAATGAACTAGAAGCAACAAAATGTTTGTTGAAACAGTTCAGGATCTCGTGCTTATTTGACACAGGAACAGAGTTAACGAGAAGTTGTGATCGGAGGTCAGATGATTGGGGATGCCTGAGAGAGATTTGGTGGTTTTCCAGAATCTTTTAGGATAATTTAGATTTTTGGAGGTCTGAGATAAGAAATAGTTACGTTTTGCAGCTTTAATGGCAGTTGTGCATTTAATAATAATAATAATAATGAATTCAATTTATAACGCACTTTTCATTAATGAAAATCTCAAAGTGCTACAAGGAGCAACAGAATTAAATGACAATAAAACAAATAATAAAACAATTAAAATCAATAACAATATCAGCTAAGATCAAAAGTAGAATCATGAGGAGGTAGAGTATGCTTGGTCGAAAAGAAAGGTCTTCAAGTCGCTCTTAAAGTCAACCACAGACTGTGGGGCTCTTAGACAGTCAGGAAGAGAGTTCCACAGGCGGGGGGCAGCCACACTGAAAGCCCGGTCTCCCATGGTCCTTAATTTGGTTCTCGGAATGTGAAGGAGATTGCTGTTCTGTGACCGCAGCGAACGGGTGGATGAGTATGGAATGAGAATATCCTTCAGATAATCTGGTGAAGTTCCGTGTAAGCATTGATGTGTAATGAGAGCAGTTTTGTACTGAATTCTGTAGGCGACAGGAAGCCAATGAAGGTTATGGAGAATGGGCGTAATATGTTCAAATTTACGAACTCTCAACAAGATCCTTGCTGCACTGTTTTGAATATATTGAAGTTTCTGAAGGTTTTTGCCAGGGATTCCAATAAACAGGGAGTTGCAGTAGTCGAGCCTGGAGGAGACAAAAGCATGGACGAGCTTCTCAGCATCGGAAAAAGTTAGGGATGGGCGAAGTCTGGAGATGTTTCGAAGATGGAAGAAGCAAGTTTTAAACAGATGCTTAATGTGATTTTCAAATGTAAGATTGGAGTCCATTTTTATTCCAAGATTAGTAACAGAGGTGGAGAGGGGGATGTCTTGTCCAGAAAAGGAAAGTCTTGTTATAGGAGATGTTTGTACCTGGTGAGGGGTGCCAATCAGTATGGCCTCAGTCTTGGAGCAGTTTAATTGAAGAAAGTTCTGATTCATCCATGCCCTAATTGCCTCCAGGCAGGCAGAGAGGGCAGTGAGTGAAGATGGAGATGACAAGGTGGAAGATGAGGATGCTCCAGTCCTGATGTAAAGCTGTGTATCGTCGGCATAACAGTGAAAAGAAATGTTGAACTGATTAATAATTTGACCTAAAGGCAGCATGTAAAGGGAAAACAGCAGGGGCCCCAGAACCGACCCCTGAGGGACACCACAGGAGACACAAACTGTCTGGGACGTGGCGTTGCCAAGACTAACACATTCCAGCCTATTGGAGAGGAAAGATTTGAACCAGTCCAGGACTGTGTCGCAGAGACCGACCTCCACATGAAGACGGTGGAGGAGGATACTATGGTCCACAGTGTCGAAGGCTGCAGTGAGGTCAAGGAGGACAAGGATGGAGGGAGAGCCAGTGTCAGCAGCCAAGAGGACATCATTGGTAACCCTCAGCAATGCAGTCTCTGTACTGTGAGCTGCCCTGAATCCAGACTGGAACTTCTCATACAGGGAGTGTTGTTGTAGGTGGTCCTGCAGCTGAGCAGCAACAGCTTTTTCCAGCACTTTAGACAGAAAAGGGAGGTGTGAAATTGGGCGGTAATTAGAAAAAATGTCGGGATCCAAATTAGATTTTTTCAGAAGAGGCCTAATGATGGCGGTTTTTAGAGGTAGTGGAACATGACCACAACAAGCCCACAAGACCCCTTATGATGAATAATATAAATGGAAACAATGTTCCCTCGCCCGGACGCGGGTCACCGGGGCCCCACTCTGGAGCCAGGCCCGGAGGAGGGGCACGTTGGCGAGCGCCTGGTGGCCGGGCTTTCACCCATGGAGCTCGGCCGGGCACAGCCCGAAGAGGAGACGTGGGTCCCCCTTCCCATAGGCTCACCACCTGTGGGAGGGGCCAAAGGGGTCGGGTGCATTGTGGAATGGGTGGTGGCCGAGGGCGGGGACCCTGGCGGTCTGATCCTCGGCTACAGAAGCTGGCCATTGGGACATGGAATGTCACCTCTCTGGTGGGGAAGGAGCCTGAGCTAGTGTGTGAGGTTGAGAGGTTCCGGCTAGAAATAGTCGGACTCACCTCAACGCATGGCTCTGGCTCTGGAACCAGTTTCCTTGAGAGGGGTTGGACACTCTTCCACTCTGGAGTTGCCCCTGGTGAGAGGCGCCGAGCAGGAGTGGGCATACTTGTTGCCCCCCATCTTGGTGCCTGTACGTTGGGGTTCACCCCGGTGAACGAGAGGGTAGCCTCCCTTCGCCTACGTGTGGGGGGACGGGCTCTGACTGTTGTTTGTGCCTATGCGCCGAACGGCAGCGCAGATTACCCACCCTTTTTGGAGTCCTTGGAGGGGGTATTGGAGGGTGCGCCTCCTGGGGACTCCCTTGTTCTGCTGGGGGACTTCAACGCTCACGTGGGCAATGACAGTGAGACCTGGAGGGGTGTGGTTGGGAGGAACGGCCCCCCTGATCTGAACCCGAGTGGTGTTCTGTTGTTGGACTTCTGTGCTCGTCATGGATTGTCCATAACGAACACCATGTTCAGGCATAAGGGTGTCCATATGTGCTCTTGGCACCAGGACACCCTAGGTCGTAGTTCAATGATCGACTTTGTTGTCGTCTCATCTGATCTGCGGCCGCATGTCCTGGACACTCGGGTGAAGAGAGGGGCGGAGCTGTCAACTGACCACTACCTGGTGGTGAGTTGGCTCCGATGGTGGGGGAGGATGCCGGTCAGACCTGGCAGACCCAAACGTATTGTGAGGGTCTGCTGGGAACGTCTGGCAGAGTCTCCCGTAAGACGGAGCTTTAACTCCCACCTCCGGGAGAGCTTTGAACACGTTCCGAGGGAGGCGGGGGACATTGAGCCCGAGTGGGCCATGTTTCGCGCCTCTATTGTCGAGGCAGCTTATCGGAGTTGTGGCCGCAAGGTTGTTGGTGCCTGTCGTGGTGGCAACCCTCGAACCCGGTGGTGGACACCGGCGGTGAGGGATGCTGTCAAGCTGAAGAAGGAGTCCTATTGGGCCTTTTTGGCCTGTGGGACCCCGGAAGCAGCAGATAGGTACCGGCAGTCCAAGCGGCATGCGGCTCGGGTGGTTGCTGAGGCAAAAACTCGGGCGTGGGAGGAGTTCGGAGAGGCCATGGAGAATGACTTCCGTACGGCTTCGAGGCGATTCTGGTCCACCATCCGGCGTCTCAGGGGGGGAAAGCGGTACGCGACCAACACCATTTATGGTGGGGATGGCGTGCTGTTGACCTCAACTCGGGATGTTGTGAGTCGGTGGGCGGAATACTTCGAAGACCTCCTCAATCCTACTGGCACGTCTTCCACTGAGGAAGCGGAGCCTGGGGACTTTGGGTCGGGCTCTCCAATCTCTGGTGCTGAGGTCGCCGAGGTGGTTAAAAAGCTCCGCGGTGGCAAGGCTCCGGGGGTGGATGAGATTCGTCCTGAGTTCCTTAGGGCTCTGGATGTTGTGGGGTTGTGTTGGCTTACGCGACTCTGCAATATCGCGTGGACATCGGGGGCAGTTCCCTTGGATTGGCAGACTGGGGTGGTGGTTCCCCTATTCAAAAAGGGGGACCGTAGGGTGTGTTCCAACTATAGAGGGATCACACTCTTAAGCCTCCCTGGTAAGGTCTATTCAGGGGTTCTGGAGAGGAGGGTCCGTCGGATAGTCGAACCTCGGATTCAGGAGGAGCAGTGTGGTTTTCGTCCTGGTCGTGGAACACTAGACCAGCTCTACACCCTCAACAGGGTCCTGGAGGGTGCGTGGGAGTTTGCCCAACCAGTTTACATGTGCTTTGTAGACTTGGAAAAGGCATTCGACCGCGTCCCTCGGGGGGTTCTGTGGCGGGTACTCCGGGAGTATGGGGTACCAGGCCCATTGATATGGGCTGTTAGGTCCCTGTACGACCGGTGTCAGAGCTTGGTCCGCATTGCCGGCAGTAAGTCAGGCTCGTTTCCGGTGAGAGTTGGACTCCGCCAAGGTTGCCCTTTGTCACCGATTCTGTTTATAACTTTTATGGACAGAATTTCTAGGCGCAGCCAAGGTGTTGAGAGGATCCGTTTTGGTGGCCTTAGAATCGCTTCTCTGTTTTTTGCAGATGATGTGGTCCTATTGGCTTCATCAGCTCGTGATCTACAGCTTTCGCTGGAGCGGTTTGCAGCTGAATGTGATGCGGCCGGGATGAGGATCAGTTCCTCCAAATCCGAGGCCATGGTCTTGAGCCGGAAAAGGGTAGCGTGCCCTCTCCGGGTCGGGGAGGAGGTCCTTACCCAAGTGGAGGAGTTTAAGTATCTCGGGATCTTGTTCACGAATGAGGGAAAACTGGAGCGTGAGATCGATAGGCGGATAGGTGCAGCGTCCGCAGTGAAGCGGGCGCTGTACCGGTCTGTCGTGGTGAAGAGAGAGCTGAGTCAAAAGGCAAAGCTCTCAATTTACCGATCGATCTACGTTCCCACCCTCATCTATGGTCATGAGCTTTGGGTTATGACCGAAAGAACAAGATCTCGGATACAAGCGGCTGAAATGAGTTTTCTCCGCAGGGTGGCTGGACTCTCCCTTAGAGATAGGGTGAGAAGCTCAGTCATCCGGGAGGGACTCGGAGTAGAGCCGCTGCTTCTCCACATCGAGAGGAGCCAGTTGAGGTGGCTCGGGCATCTGGTTAGGATGCCTCCTGGACGCCTCCCTGGTGAGGTGTTCCGGGCATGTCCCACCGGGAGGAGACCCAG
>JBBPBX010032469.1:20607-32166 GCA_038048925.1 Garcialebias charrua | reverse complement strand
TTACTCATGTAGGTAAACATAACTGTCGTAACAACCCGTTAAATACACCAGAATGCAGGAAATGGCATATTTTTTATTCAAGAATGTCTGGGGGAGGACCACCAAAATCTGCCTCGCACACAAAACACCCCCTCCCCCACTATTTACGTTCCAGTATCATTTGGTTTACAATTCAAACACTGCCCCTGACTCATCGGTTGAATTGCCTTTTCATGCTCTGCAGAAGCCCATTAATCACCTCTAAATCAGGTGTGGTGGAACAGAGAAACAACTTTAACTGCAGAACAGTGGACCTCAAGGACCAGGATCAGGCACCTCTGATACACTGCATGTCATTTTTACGTGCATTGTCTAATATTTGAATCCGTTCACCCAAATATTAGATGGATAGGTTTGTTCATTTAGCATAAATTATTACCATCAGTGGTGGGATGTAACTAAGTACAAATACTTTGTTACTGTACTTAGGTACATTTTTCATGTATCTGCACTTTAGTTAAGTAGAATTTAATGTGGGTACTTTTACTTTTACTCCACTACATATTACATGAAGTATCTGTACTTTCTACTACACTACATTTCTATAATGTGTTGAGTTACAAGTTACATTCACGTTGCAACTTTTTGATTTGTCGTTAGTTTGAAAGTAACTGATGTTGAGAGGGGAGTTGGTCCATTGAATCACTGCAAAGTGGACAGGTAATATTAGACCCGCCTTCAAGAAGAGCTGGACCAATGACGTATATTCTAATATAAACGTCATTGAGCTGGGAGCACCCACAGCACTGCTAACACACACAAAATGGATTCCACCGCAGAGAGTCAACCAGAAGACACTCACCACCCATGGCCTTATTGACAGACTATTGAAATATTATTGAAAGACTATTGAAATATTATTGAAAGACAATTGAAAGACTGTTCAGTACAGCAGGAGAGATTCTCTCTCCCTAAAGAGCCAGACTGGACTAAAAAAACTTTGAAAACCAACTTCTTCTGAACTTGAACAAGAAATTCTTGCTGCAATTAAATGTGTCAGTTCATGGGATGTTAGGAGACAAGAGATGTTTCCAAATGTCTCGACACTCAGGTCCAAGTTTTGAAAATGGTGTCAGGAAGTTAAAATGTTGTTCACTACTGACCTATTACAAGGTCGACTAGACAGTATTTAACTAGAGTTGATGACAAACTGGAGTTGAAATGATCAGAGCCTGTTCCTTTGTTAGGTCTAATGCTCCTTTTTTTAGGCAGACAACTTTTACTTCAATGTTTTTACTGCAGTTAAAATGACACATTGGTTTTGCTTACAAACATTCAAAGGTATAATCATTCCTCTTTTTTATTTAGCTTAATGACATTTAACTCTGCATGTCATCCCTGAAATACTGATGCTCAGAATCACAAGTCCAACTGTGAACTGTGTCACAGAGTAAACACAATAAAAACATTATCTGCAGCATTGTTCATTAAAATGACTCAACACTATTAATGTATTACAGAAAATATACTGTACATAGAGTAGGCACACTTGATATTGTAGACCATTGCATTAATTAATCCATTCAGCAAGTACCGTATTTTCCGGTGTATAGGTCGCACCTTTTTATGGTTTTTTCAAGGCCTGCGACCTATACTGCGACCTATACTCGGTGCGACCTATATATGGCTTGTTATCACTTTCGGTGAAACAAATTTTAAAATCCAGCTCATTTCACAATTACGTTCATTTATTAAGGAAAAGTTCAGCTCAGACACATATTTGCTATAATTTTTATCAAACAAATAATTGTTTTTAAGTGTTAATCTTCTTAAAAGCCTTGCTGTGCACTCCTGTGGCAGACATTTGCAGCAGAGCTAAACGTAGGTGTGACCTATACACCAGTGCAACCTATCTAGGGATTTTTCCAATCTATTGGTGATAATTGGACAATGCGACCTATACACAGGTGCGACTTATACACCAGAAAATACTGTACTTTTACTTTAATACTTTAACTATTTTTAAAAGCAAGTACTTATTTACTTTGACTTAAGTAAAACATTAATATGGTAATTCTACTTTTACTAGAGTACATTTTTGTCTGTTTATTTGTACTTTTACTTAAGTACAGTATTTGAGTACTTTTTCCACCTCTGATGACCATTAGGATCAGTGTCAAACAAAAAGGAGAAGTTAAAGTGGGTTCCTTTTTAACATGGTAATATTTCATTGAACTTTCAGTTTATGATCATCGATGATAAATGCAGATAGACAATCATCAAGGTCACAAACAAGGATTTTTTTTTTACTTGTTGAAAGATGATATAATGTTTTATAGCATATTTATGTTTTTTTTTTCTGATTAGGGTTAACATAATCAGTAATACCTGAAGAGAAGATGCTGATGTTTCATTCTTCAGCCTCGTCACCCTCAGTGGCATGCCTGTCAACAAACCTCTGCACTCACTGCAACATAAGCTCAAACAACGCCTTCATGCTGACTTTAGTTTTTCTTTTTCATTCTGTGGGGCTGTATCATCAATCAACACCCGTCCGTTTCAACCAGACGCCACCCTCCCCCACCACCACCACCCCACCATCCCACCTCTAAGCTCATTCATCAACCTCATCCATCCTTTTACGTCACTTTAAATCATTGTTCATCACTTCCCACTGCATAATATTGACCACAATGAGCTCTAGGTTTGGTTACAGCCAAAGTAAAATATGTATTAAAAATGTTTAATGTGTTTAATTTGAATCTGGTTTGTAGTGATTTTTAAAATCTAATAATAAATAAAAAATGTATGCCTAAGTTGTCACTTCCACATAAAGTATATGGAGTCAGGAGAATTAAAAACTGAAAGTTATGCACCATAACTCATGTTCCCTGAAGGAAGGGAACGAGGTGCAACACTATTGCTATAGGAAATTGCGCCCCCGTGCGATTACCTGAAGGAATACATTTACGCCTTTACGGCAGGGGGCGTCAGCGTCACCCCAGAGACCCCGCCCTCTGGGTACTTAAGACGCGGACGCCCATCCTACTTTCTCCAAATGCACTTCACCGAGCTTCAGCATTGAAAAGGGCCAACTGTGTTGCACCTCGTTCCCTTCCTTCAGGGAACATGAGTTATGGTGCATAACTTTCAGTTTGCTGGTGAAGATTCTCAGTCGTCCAGGACATGATAAAATCAAAAAAGGCGTTCAATACAGGATAACTTTCAGTTCCCTTATCAGTCAGGTCTCTCGGTGCAACACTATTGCTATGGGAACGTAATTCATTCACGCCCTTGAAATGCTCAGTAAAATGCATGCTTGTGGGAACATCTGCCTTTATACATTAGGCATCCCTCAGCCACTCTCTATTGTATGTTAGAGAGGACAGCCTGAGTGACGCCACACCCAGTGACGTCCAAACTGTAATGTTTTGCAAAAGTGTTCGTTGAGCTCCAGTTCGCAGCCGCACAGATGTCTGCAACTGGTACACCCCTGAACAGTGACCACGAGGCGGCCAAGTGGGCACGTACCCCAGAGGGCACTTGTTGACCTTTGCTACTGTACGTCCTTTTAATGGCCTCGGTCACCCAGTGTGAGAGGTGTTGTTTTGACAGGACCCTGCCAGTAGCCGGGACGGCAAAACATACAAACAGTTGGTTTGTTTTCCTCCAATTGGCTGATTTTTCAATGTAAGCACTTAAAACCCTAACGGGGCAGAGTGCTCTCAACCTTCTCTGTTCCTCAGTGAGGACAGGAGCAGAAGAAAAAGAAGAGAGATCAAAGTCCAGGCTTCTGAGATTCAAAGTCAGAACCTTTGGGACATATGCAGGATTAGGTCTTAGGGTGACCTTTGACCCATCAGGGAAAAACCTGGTACACATTGGATGCACAGACAAAGCATGGAGGTCGCCAACACGTTTCGCCGAGCAAAGAGCCAGGAGCAAAGTGGTCTTATAAGATAGCAAATCTATCTTAATGTTGCTTAATGGTTCGAATGGGGGCTCACAGAGAGCACTTAGGACCAATTGGAGATCCCAATCAGGGGTCAAGGTCCTGCTGGGAGGTCCCTTCCTCAGTACTCCCTTCATGAACCTTATCATGAGAGGGTGTGCATTGGACGTCTTCCCCCCCAGCCCTCATGGCATAATGAGATGGCTGACAAAAACACTTTAATTGTGGAAAAGGAGCAGCCTTTCTCCAGCAGGTCCTGTAGAAAGGTAAGAAGCTGGACCAGGTCACAGGAATAAGAAACAATATTCCTTTCCATGCACCAAGCTTCAAAAACACACCATTTATGAGAATAGAGAGTCTGTGTTGACATCGCTCTTGCCCCTTGTATTGTGTTTACCACATTGCTGGGGAGGCCTGAGACCATCAGTTTGTTCCTCTCAGCAGCCAAGCTGAAGTTTGTTACAGTCCCGGGCGTAAGCGGAGAGGCTGTTCGTGTTGTTGAGGCAGCAGGTCTCTGAAAAGGAGCAGATGTCTACGTTCCAGAATTAAGCACACCTCCAAGGGCCCTGTGACCCCCTGGGGGCCAACTATATTAGGGAGGGGACCTTCCTGTAAATGTGTTCCCACACCACTCGAACTGGGGGTGCTTGGGGACAGTTGCAATGCATTGTCACTGGTGGACAACCGTGGGCCAGAACGTTTGCTTTTTCTCCTTTTAGTGAGAGGCACGGCACGGAGGGAGTGCAGGTTTTGTATGAATCTGGTCCAAGGCTCTCCCGAATAATCCCGTCGGTTCTATCGAGTGGTGCAGAAAATGAATACGCTGACCCTCCGGGAGGTCTGTCAGAGTCATCCACGGATGACGTTGGGCGATGACCACCTCAGCTATGCATCTGCCCTGTGCAATGGATGCTGTCCCCATCATGCGGAGCACAAAGTCTGTGGCCCTGCGGGCTTCCTCAAGCAATTCGGTGGCAGCTTGTTTGTCTGTCGTCACCTGGAGCTCCTGTAGCTTTTCAGCCAGGTACGCCTGCATAATCGTGGACGCGTTCATCGCGCGCGCCGCAAGGCCCTGATCCACTAAAACCATAGATATACGGAAGGATCTGATGTCGTATATCTCCGTATCCTTCACATATACTTATATTTCCGGATATTCCCGGAAATGGACCGCAATGATCCTTAAAAGATCCCAAAATCCCAAAATCCGGATACTTATCTTTGGCAGACCCTTGACGAATAACAGCCACATTTATTTTGGATCTGCCGAAGATAAGTATCCAGATTTTTTTTTTTTTTTAAGGATCATTGTGGGCCATTTCCGGGAATATCCGAACACAGATCCTTCCGTATATCTATGGTTTTAGTGCAGTGTAAGCTCTGTAGCACTTCTCGAGCTGAGTAGCTGAGGCTCGACAGGCTCTACTGGGCAATGTCGGTTTTGTTCCAGAAGATCTGGGGGCCAGGTGAGATGCAGGCGTGTCCTCCATCTGTGGCACGTTGGCAATTCCCGCTGTCTCCATTCCAGCCACGTCCAGGAACTGTGAGAGTGGGAGCAACATGGGAGCTCTGGGTTCAGCCCAGGTGTAAGTGAGCTTTGTGAGGAAATCCGGGAAGATGGGCATCCTGTGCCTTGTTGTAAATTGCTGCTTGGCATAAAAATAATTCCCTGCCAACCTTGTGACTTGTTGACGGGGTGGAGGTTCTGGCAGAGGGATCTGCAACGCGTCCGCCGCTTTGCGGCACAAGTCAAACAGAGCAGGGATCGAGGTGTCAGTCTCCGGGAGCACTGGTTCCGGGTTCTGTGAGAGGTCCTCCTCTCCGTCGTACTCGTTATTGGCGTCATCACCAGAAATGTCACCCGAGGCTGTTAGTGAGATCTCATCCGCGTTCATCATGCCTCGAGTGTCAAATTCGGCTGTCGAGTCCCCGATGGGAGCCACCACGTCTGGGCTGTCTCCCCATTCGACTCGAGTACTGTCTTCCAAATCCATGCTCTCGAGCTCCGGCGTGGGAGTGAGAGCCTCAGTGAGATCCGGGTTTGTTGGCGCCGCAGCTACGCCCATGGCTTTGGCCACGAAGTCCACCCGGTGTCTCCTCACCGCCTCCAGCATTTGGCTGCAGTGTGGGCAGGAGTCGAGCGCGTCCAATGCCATTTTCGCGTGCAGCATCCCCAGGCAGACAAGACAAGCCTCGTGGGTGTCTGTCGCCGAAAGGGAAAAACTGCAGCCGCTGGGGCGGGCGCGTGAGGTTGGGCTCGCCGTCCGGCTAGCCTTTTTCGTAAATCTTGGCTTTCGCTTTCCTTTCTCTGGAGCCATGTCCGAGAAAAAACAAGGAAGTCTCCTCCGTCGTGTCGCTTTCGCTGGCTTGCCTGCTACGACTTTAGCAGGGTAGCGATGTGACGCAGTTAGCGCCGTCAAGCGAAGCAGTCTGCGGAGAGAAGAGAAGAAAACTTTGGGGTTAAGGTAAATATGTGCTGGACTAGCTTTCGCCAGCCCAGAAATACGCAGGAAATTTCTCTGTACGCTCTGCTTAGGGAGCAAGCTCACTTCTGGTCGAGCAATGTGACAACAGAGAAGTCCCACGAAGTTCAGGTTTAACTGAGGTGAGGTGCGGCCCCTGTCCAGCCGCACCTTCTCCCAGTGACGTACGACTCTCCGCACCGGCCGGAGCCGGCTATCCCAGACCAGCCAAAGAGCAGCGGCGCTTCGGTATCCACGCGTCTAGGCAGGATTCTGACTTAGAGGCGGTCAGTCATAATCCCGCAGATGGTAGCGTCGCCCCATTGGCTTCTCAACCAAGTACATGCACCAAATGTGTACCCCGCCAAGCGGTCCAACAGAGGACCTCTTCGGCGAATCGTGACACGAGAAAAAAGCGAGCCTGATGAAATGGGCCCTCTGCTCAACTTTGCCAGCTCGTCAGTTCGTTCCTCTCAGCAGCCAAGCTGAAGTTTGTTACAGTCCCGGGCGTAAGCGGAGAGGCTGTTCTTGTTGTTGAGGCAGCAGGTCTCTGAAAAGGAGCAGATGTCTACGTTCCAGAATTAAGCACACCTCCAAGGGCCTTGGGCCCTGTGACCCCCTGGGGGCCAACTATATTAGGGAGGGGACCTTCCTGTAAATGTGTTCCCACACCACTCGAACCAGAGGTGCTGGGGGACAGGTGCAATGCATTGTCTCTGGTGGACAACCGTGGGCCAGAACGTTTGCTTTTTCTCCTTTTAGTGAGAGGCACGGCATGGAGGGAGTGCAGGTTTTGTATGCAAACAGACCTCCGGACTCCAGGCCGCTCCATGGCCGGGTCTGGTTCACAAGCCTCCGGCTCCACCATTACTCTTGAGCTGGTTATGACTCCAGGGAGCTGTGTCGGGCACGTTTTCTCCGAGGACGTCTTTGACCAAAGTGTTGGAGACTCATATGCCCAGAAATACGGTAATCTGGACTCGTATTTGCAATATTGTGACTGAGCTGCAAAGCTCCCGATGAGGGGATGCCATTCAAAAGCACAGCTGAGCTAGTGTGTTGAGCTCTGTCACACAATGCAGGTTCATTGTTGGTGCACGGCCTGCTGTCTTTACGAGATGAAAAGTTAGTTCCAGTGTGAGGATCTAAAACTGCATGAAACACCTTTTTCTGCTCAGCACCTATAAGCCTGGATAGTGTCATTAAGTCCAGGTCTTCTCGGGCATGAGGAAGAAGTATCTGATCCAACCCAGGTGCATTTCCTGCTTTGTAACAACATTTGTTTACAAAACCCGCAGCAGTATCATTGCTGTCCCTCTTCTCAGCATGTGAGTCTGGCTCGGGCCTGTGGGCCCCTGCTGTAGCCCCCTCGTTATTCATTGCTGACATCCGCTGAAATGCGTCTGGGGGCCATAACGATACGTTGTCATGGTCACCAAGTTCCGTCGGAACGCCCTCCGGGCATGCGGACGTGTTGCAGGCTTGGGAAATTTGTGTATTGTCGGCCCTCTGAGTTCCGACGGTGCGAGGGTTGCGAAACTGTTCTTTGAATTTTTATTTTGTGTTTTGTGCAACAACCTTTTGACTTTATTTCACATATATCAGAACAATCATGTTTTGTGTATAGATCAAAGTCACCAGCTTTTTGTTGTTGGATGTAACTGGGACCCCGTGTACATAATCTCGTTTTCATCACATGTACCACATGCGGTGCAAATGACAATAAAAACTCTCTGACTCTGACTTTTTGTACTCTTTTACAAATAAAGTCTGGACATTTAAGATTTGGCTCCCGTACCAACTGGGCGGACGAGCTGGCAAAGTTGAGCAGAGGGCCCATTTCATCAGGCTCGCTTCTGTCTCGTGTCACGATTCGCAGAAGAGGTCCTCTGTTGGATCGCTTGGCGGGGTACAAACCTGTTCCTACTCCAGGATTGACCAGCCTGAGGTGGAACCGGTGGGGGTCTATGCCGGTGCTCCCCCTCATACGCCAGCCTCTTCTACGGAGGATGACGTGTGGTTGAGCGGTGCCGAGGCTGCACGGGTCTGTTCCCAGCTGTCTCCCTGTGGGGGGGGAGGGGGAAGGCTCTCCTGGGCATGCCTTCCCGGAGGGCCTCAGCCTGTTTACGCCTCTGTTCCAGCCTGGTCTGAATCTGGTCCTAAGCTCTCCCAAATAATCCCGTCGGTTCTATCGAGTGGTGCAGAAAATGAATACGCTGACCCTCCGGGAGGTCTGTCAGAGACATCCACGGATGACGTTGGGCGATGACCAGCTCAGCTATGCATCTGCCCTGCGGGCTTCCTCAAGCACTTCGGTGGTAGCTTGTTTGTCTGTCGTTACCTGGAGCTCCTGTAGCTTTTCAGCCAGGTACGCCTGCATCATCGCGGACGCGTTCATCGCGCGCCGCGAGGCCCTGAGCTCTGTAGCACTTCTCGAGCTGAGTAGCTGAGGCTCGACAGGCTCTACTGGGCAATGTCGGTTTTGTTCCAGAAGATCTGGGGGCCAGGAAATTTCTCTGTACGCTCTGCTTAGGGAGCGAGCTCACCTCTGGTCGAGCAATGTGACAACAGAGAAGTCCCACGAAGTTCAGGTTTAAGCGAGGTGAAGGGCAAAAAGAGAAAGTAGGATGGGCGTCCGCGTCTTAAGTACCCAGAGGGCAGGGTCTCTGGGGTGACGCTGACGCCCCCTGCCGTAAAGGCGTGAATGTATTCCTTCAGGTAATCGCGCGGGGGTGCAATTTCCCATAGCAATAGTGTTGCACCGAGAGACCTGACTGATAAGGGAACAATATTTTTAATTTTTAAGTCAAAGTTGTACTGGTGGCAGAAGTGAAGTACGTAGATTCAAGACGTGGTAAAATATAACTGTTCATTAAATTAATTACTTTGAAAAAAGGATTAAATTACTTAATTTTGTTTTACACAGTTTATTTTATTACAGTTAGTTACGTTTAGCAGCCAATGCTGTGGGTTGATGGAGCTTCAACTTGACCTAATATTAGACAGACCTGTGCTAAAAAGCTATGTTTATTGTAAATTTGCATGTATTTGAGTGCTCATTTGTCTACCTGTTAGCAAAATATCTTACCAGTCACTGGAAGCGTTTTAATGAAACTCTCAGAAAGTAATCACTGGGTGTAGTCACCTTAAAGCAGAAGATTGTGATTTAGTTAAAAGATGAGAATTTTTTTTAGAGGAAGCACTTGTAAAACTATGATGTAAGTAATGGTATTAGGAACAAAACTATCTATCCATCCATCCATCCATCTTCTTCCGCTTATCCGGGGTCGGGTCGCGGGGGTAGCAGCCTAAGTAGGGAGGCCCAGACTTCCCTCTCCCCAGCCACTTGGAGCAGTTCCTCCGGGGGAATCCCAAGGCGTTCCCAGGCCAGCCGAGAAACATAGTCCCTCCAGCGCGTCCTGGGTCTTCCTCTGGGTCTCCTCCCGGTGGGACATGCCCGGAACACCTCACCAGGGAGGCGTCCAGGAGGCATCCTAACCAGATGCCCGAGCCACCTCAACTGGCTCCTCTCGATGTGGAGAAGCAGCGGCTCTACTCCGAGTCCCTCCCGGATGACTGAGCTTCTCACCCTATCTCTAAGGGAGAGTCCAGCCACCCTGCGGAGAAAACTCATTTCAGCCGCTTGTATCCGAGATCTTGTTCTTTCGGTCATAACCCAAAGCTCATGACCATAGATGAGGGTGGGAACGTAGATCGATCGGTAAATTGAGAGCTTTGCCTTTTGACTCAGCTCTCTCTTCACCACGACAGACCGGTACAGCGCCCGCTTCACTGCGGACGCTGCACCTATCCGCCTATCGATCTCACGCTCCAGTTTTCCCTCATTCGTGAACAAGATCCCGAGATACTTAAACTCCTCCACTTGGGGCAGGACCTCCTCCCCGACCCGGAGAGGGCATGCTACCCTTTTCCGGCTCAAGACCATGGCCTCGGATTTGGAGGAACTGACTATCTAATTAATTTATTTTAAAAGGTCAGTACCAGGATACATTTCTCTCTTTCACATTCACACATGCACAAACGTTCATGGTGTACTCACTGACATTGACTTTACATTTCTGACGCTGATGTTAGGAGATAGCAAACACATTGATCTACAAGAGGTCGTGTGTGTCTGAGGGTGTCTGTTCTCATCTCTACTGTATCAGTAAATCACTGAGCTGGAGTCTGTTTCTGCATCACTTAAGATGCTCTTTGATTTGATCCCATGAGATCAACTGATTACTGTCCACCTGGGCCAGCTTACAATACGGTATTACCACCAGCCATGCTACTAGCACCTGAGTCACTTACAGTTGTCATAGAAACTGCATCCATCTGCTCCAGCATCAACGTGTGGCATGGGGGCTGCACAGTTGCAGAAAGAAAAGCTCTGCAGAGAGTGGTGAAGGCTGCACAGAGGTCTGTTGGAGTCAGTCTCCCCACCATCACAGACATTTACACTTCGAGATGCAGGAAAAGAGCCACCTGCATCATGAAAGACCCCACTCACCCAGCACACACACTCTTTGCCCCACTCCCCTCAGGACGGAGGTTGAGGAGCATCAAATGTAGAACCACTAGACTGAGGAACAGCTTCTACCCTGAGGCTGTTAGACTCATGAATAAATAAATAATAAGAATAATCACTGTGAAATATCACATCATGCTGATGCTGATCTGTTTTCTTGTTGCTGTGTTCATCTGTGACCATCTGCTCATAAAGACTCATGTTCGTGCTGCTGTTTGTAATGATGTTTTTCTATTACTCTAGGGCTTAGTGTATTTCTAGTTGGATGTTTTTCTTAGTTCATATCCTAGATGTTATTACTGTTTTTCTCTTACATTTTGTTGTTGGATGGAACTGGGACCCTGTGTACATAATCTCATTTCATCACATGTACTACATGCAGTGCAAATGACAATAAAGACTCTCTGACTCTGATATAATGACTGTGGCATATGACTGATGTAATGCATGTTCGTCCACATTTACAAAACACAGAAGTATCACAAATCACTGTTAAGAATTGAAATGTCAAAGTGTTCTTTCACTACTCTGACGTGAGTGTTTTTTTAAAAGTTTGGCAACAATAAAACGTATGAAACCAAAACATACACACACACACACACACACACACACACACACGCACACACACACACATA
>JBBPBX010032469.1:0-19626 GCA_038048925.1 Garcialebias charrua | reverse complement strand
CTCCTTCAGGTGAAATGTGCTTTGACTTTTGTTATTGGTGCAACTTTAGCTTTTTGAGATGTTTAGCCTTTTCTGCCATTTTTTTCCCTCATAGGAAATGAATTGAGCTCATTTTTTACTTTGTACATCCTTCAAGTCTTCAGATCTGTTTACAACCTTTTACTGCTCCTTTCACATCCTGCTCTGGTTCAACTTCTTTCAGCTTCCTTTGCAAATGTAAAAAATATATATACGGTATGCTAATTTCAGCCTTTTTTTTTTTTTTTCTGTTTTGTGATATTTTCAGATGCTTTCTACTATACCACATTTTTGTGCTTCCTCTAACTTCTGTCTGCTAATTTCAGCTTGTTATGTTCCCTTTAGCTTATTTCTGCAAGTTTCAGCTTTTTCTGCTATTTCGACTACGATTTAGCTGTTTTATGCTAATTTTAGAATTTTCATCTCACTTTTTTTGCACTTGTTTCAATGTTTTTCAGACTAATTCAGCAAAAAAATGTACTTTCTTAACATCTCTCTGGTAATTTAAGCTTCTTTTTGCCTTTTTAGCTATCAGTTGATTTTTGCTAATTTCAGCTTTTTTCAGATCATTTCCTTTTTTGTGTTAATTTCTGCTTCTTTCAGCCTGGGCACAATTGTGCTCTCTCCACTTCCTTCTGGTAGTTTAAGTTTCTTTCTGCTGTTTCAGCTACTTTTCAGCTATTTCTGGGTAATTTAAGATTTTTTTAGTTAATTTACAAATGTTTATGCTAATTTCTGCTCATTTAAACTAAAGTCAGCAAATATGTGTTCTTTCTGCTTTTTTCAGCTAACGGGATTGTTCTTCCATTTCAGCTACATTTCAGCATGTTTTTAGCTAATTTCAGCTGTTTTTCAGCAGGTTCTTCAGCAATAAGCATTTACACTGCATTTTCACAGGAAATGCAATTTCTCTAGTTTTACAGATAAGTTTAATTTTCATGCAAATGCCATCAGAATCAGAATGCTTTTATTATTCTTGCACAGTGAAGTACAACAAAATTACTTTCCGTACAGCCGTACGCACTGCCCCTGTTGCTTAGATAAGAAAAGGGGAGGAAATAATCATTATCAGTCATAATGATATAATCAGTCATGAATACCGGTAAGTCATAATCAGATCCTTGGGGTTAAGTAAATATATATATATATTAAGCATGTACACCTACATGAATCTGCTGTTAAACATCTTTCAGATCAAAAAAGGGGTCATGTCCTGTGTATCACACATTAATTTTCATTTGTGGATTATAGTGTGAATGCTTAACTATTGCGATCCTGTTTATATATTTTTCTTATAGTTACTATCCCTGTTCCATATGTTTTTGGGCATCTATTTCGTCCTGCAGTGTTCAAGCTCTTTCAACAATTCATATATCAAAACATTCAGCTCCTTCAGGTGAAATGTGCTTTGACTTTTGTTATTGGTGCAACTTTAGCTTTTTGAGACGTTTAGCCTTTTCTGCCATTTTTTTCCCTCATAGGAAATGAATTGAGCTCATGTTTTACTTTGTACAGTACATCCTTCAAGTCTTCAGATCTGTTTACAACCTTTTACTGCTCCTTTCACATGCTTTACTAACTACAACATTTTTGTGCTTCCTCTAACTTCTTTCTGCTAATTTCAGCTTGTTATGTTCCCTTTAGCTTATTTTTGCAAGTTTCAGCTTTTTCTGCTATTTTGACTACGATTTAGCTGTTTTGTGCTAATTTTAGAATTTTCATCTCACACTTTTTTTTGCACTTGTTTCAACGTTTTTCAGCCTAATTCAGCAAAAAATGTACTTTCTTAACATCTCTCCAGTAATTTAAGCTTCTTTTTGCTTTTTTAACTACCAGTTGATTTTTGCTAATTTCAGCTTTTTTCAGATCATTTCCACTTTTTTGTGTTAATTTCTGCTTTTTTCAGCCTAATTGGGCACAATTGTGCTCTCTCCACTTCCTTCTGGTAGTTTAAGTTTCTTTCTGCTGTTTCAGCTACTTTTCAGCTATTTCTGGGTAATTTAAGATTTTTTTATTTGCTAATTTGCAAATTTTTATGCTAATTTCTGCTCATTTAAACTAAAGTCAGCAAATATGTGTTCTTTCTGTTTTTTTCAGCTAACTTGGGATTGTTCTTCCATTTCAGCTTCATTTCAGCATGTTTTTAGCTAATTTCAGCTGTTTTTCAGCAGGTTCTTCAGCAATAAGCATTCACACTGCATTTTCACAGGAAATGCAATTTCTCTAGTTTTACAGATAAGTTTAATTTTCATGCAAATGCCATCAGAATCAGAATGCTTTTATTATCCTTGCACAGTGAAGTACAACAAAATTACTTTCCGTACAGCCGTACGCACTGCCCCTGTTGCTTAGATAAGAAAAGGGGAGGAAATAATCATTATCAGTCATAATGATAATAATCAGTCATGAATACCGGTAAGTCATAATCAGATCCTTGTTGGGGTTAAGTAAATATATATGTTAACCATATACACATGAATCTGCTCTTAAACATCTTTCAGATAAAACATTTTTTTATTTGATTTCTGCAAAATTTGTTGAAAACATGAGGATTTACAAATTTTGCTCAGATCAGCTCTTGGTGAAGCTGTGCATCTGTGAATAGAACAAAAAAAAATAGGTAACATATTTTATAAATGCAAATATGATTTCATGCAGCCGTCAAAGTTTCAAGCAGACAAATGAGGCATAATGTGAAAGAGACAAATAAAATGTTAGAAATATTTTTTTTATTTCACTAAGTTTAACCACAAAAATTCTCAGGGATATTGTGAGTTTATCATGTGCACTATAACCTTCTACTTTTTATGTCATTTTTGAACATTTTCAGCCAGCATCACTTCATTTGCTATATTTACTTATACGATTACAAAATACCTGTGAAAACATTATAACGGTCCACATGCGTCTGACACATTCTGAACAGATAGAAAATGGTAGACCAGCTCTAAGGGGGTTTTATTTCGACGCTGAGGAGGATTTCCTCTGTGTAACGGCGCTGAACAGGGGGAAGAGCTCTGGGATTTCACAATAACGGGTCTTACGGACAGCAGGCTGCTGCGGCCAGAGAAACTTGGCTTTAATCATCTTGTCTGCGGTGGAACTCAGTCGTTCTTCGGCTTTTGAAGGTGCAAACAAGAGTGACGACTGCAGCTGTTATTGCTGTACAAGTGATGCTTTAAAGTGATGCTTTGAAGTGCTTTTGAAAGGAAAGACCGCCGGCAAAATGATTATTTTTCTGCCTTTTCTGATTCTCCTTCTGCGCATCCTGCCAGTTTGCAGCATTGTTGAGGGAATCTGTCCCAGAAAAGGTGAGCGATCTGAGAATATATCTAAATTAAATTGGTGAATGCGTTCACATCCTCCAAGATTGTTTATTTATTTATTTTGGTAACAAGTTTATATAGAAAAAAGTTAAACTGTAATAGAACTGAATGAAACTCGAGCACCATTTATTAATCAATTTTATTAGCATGCAACAAGAATTTAAAGAGTTAGAAAACTTAAAATAACCATGATTTTATTAACATTATTGACATTTTGAGTCATTAACCCTATCAATTAATTTGAGATTATCTACAGTTTTGTCTTACATTGTTCCTGGTAACAGTGTTTTTATTTTATTTAGTGTTAATTTGTTTTATTTTAGGGAAAAACATGTATTTAGCTGATTGTGTTTATTGATTTTTTTTTTCATTCAACTTTTATTTAGTCAGGTAAATCTTATTGAGCTTCATGGCTCATTTACGAAAGCGACCTGCTAAAACTAAAGAACGATGAACAGCAATGGTAGAATTTCCTTAAACAATAAACAATAGAAAACAAAAGAGAGAAAAAAACAAAAGAGAGAAATACATTTTTTTAAACAAAGTATCAAAAAACTAGCAAAACATTATAAGGTAGACGTATAAAATCAAAGACAGGAACAAATCTGCATTGGTTTTTGCCAGGATTCAACAGATTCTGAAAACCATTTAGAGAAGTCAAGGTCGAGAGCTTCAGATCTTTTTGTAAGATATTCCATGAAGCAGGAGCGGAGTAGGAGAAGGCCCTTTTTCCAAGTTCAGTCCTCACTGATGGAACACTGCAGGTAATCATGTCCTGAGAGCGCACACTGTAGCTGCACTCACGCAAAGACATGTAGGAGGAGATGTATGAGGGCAGCAAACCAAGAAATGATTTAAAGATGAAAGTGTACCAGTGGAAGAGTCTGCGTGAGGTTAATGATGTCCAGTTAACCAGTGAATACAGGGTGCAGTGGTGGGTACGATAATCACAGCCAGTTATGAATCTTAGTGCACCATGATAGACAACATCCAACATCCGCAGGGTGCTTGTAGGAGCATTCATGTAGAGAATGTCACCGTAATCAATGGAGGGAAGGAAAGTCACAGACACAAGGCGTTTCCTAACATTCAGTGATAGACATGATCTGTTTCTGAAAAAGAAACCCAGTTTAACTTTCAGTTTCTTCACTAGGTTTTCTAGGATTTGAACTCATTATACAACAGTTTTAATTTGCAGACAGCTTTCTTTAGTTTGCCGTCAAAAATCTGCACCTTTATAGGTTTTATTACTCTGAATTATTTAGGCACATGTTAAGCTCAATTCCATTTGAAAATGAAAACACTGAAACCGATCTATATACTGTCATTTGCACAGTTCTGGCCAAAGGTTTGTTGAATTAAAGGGCAAAGTCTGTCTGATATTGGTTAAAGTCTGAAAAGCAGACAGTGAACAAACAAGCAAAGAAAAATCAGAAGTTTGTCTTGGGTTATAATCAGATTTTTGAGTTTTGGGCAGAATCAAAGCAGATCAGGGGAACTGTTTATGTAAATTGAAATGATACGAAGGGGGTTAAACTCTGGGTAGAAGAGAAACTGTGTAGGCGAGAGGCGTATTAAAAGAGGAAGTTTCAAAGAAGTGGATAATTTTTGTTATGCAACATTGAATCCTATGTGAGCTGTGTCTATTCAACAGTGACTGAAGAAGTCCCAGACAGCACACTGAAAACACCTTTGCACTCCACAAATGAGGACAGCCTGCTGTATACACAATGTTTGTTTGGCTCTGTGTGCAGATCCTCCCCCGGGTGTGCTGGTTGTGTCCTCTGGTAGCAGGCTGGTTCTGACCTGTGATGGCGATGTGAAGGTAAACGAAGCAAAGGTCATCCTGACCAGCTCCATCTGCAACAGAAAGAGGCCCGCTCCAGTCAGAACCCCAGCCCAAAGAGTTACAAGCAGACAGACAGCCTCAACTCTGCAGAACACTGAGGCAGGCGTGAGCTCAGGCCTCAGACTCTCAGACACAGGAAGACACGCCGTCTTTTCTGACACTGTCCACCCAACCTCCGTCAGCACAACCACAACAGGTGGATTAGCCTGGGAGGAGCAGAACGATGATGGTGGTCGTGAAAATGAGGAGGAAGGGAGCAGGGTAACGAGAGGCGTCAGGGCGAAACATGAGTGGACGTGGAACAAACTCCCGGGGAAGAAAGGAGACAGCAACTGGGGACAAAACCCAGTTATTAGTCATGAAGCCTTTCTGTCTCTGGCTTCGGTGAGACCGACAGACACGGGGAAATACGCTTGTTATCACCAAGGAGAAGAAAGCTTTTCTGTCAAAGTCTTTGTTGCAGGTGAGTTTCAGTGGCGTGGCTAAAGGTGGGCCTGCCAGAACCAAAGGCTCAAATCCAATCAAATGGCCTGTTTGAGGCTATAGAGCTTTGGAGCACACGTCACTGTGTGGGGGAGTGTCGGGGGCGTGTCGGGGCGTTCCGGTCTCGACCGCCATCTTTGTTGCCCTCAGAAAAAATAAAAGAAATTCAGGAGATTTCCATCGTTTTCGCGCTGTATCTTCCGTCACGGTTCTGAAAAGCAGCGCAAAATAAAGTGGACTATCGTAATAAGCTTCTCCCAGATGACAAAAAAAAACTACATGGAAAAAAATCGGTATAATTGGAAATGTTGCCCGTTTGAAATAAATAAATAAATGGAGCAGAGACCTGGAGTAATACTTGCCTCCACTGACATTCCCAGTCATTTTAGCAGACCTGTGTCAGTGTTTACACCACAAATAATTTTTATAATTACAATTCACTGGGAGAGCTGGTCCAATCTATGAATAGCTGGGTAGATGATTTGGACATTTTTAAATCCCCCAGATTGTAAATACGTTGAAGGTACGTTGTTGGCTCATTAATTTTACATAAATTATTAATATACATGTCTTTCAGAATCAATCAACCTTCTGTATGCTATGAGTATTAGAAATTGTGAACACTTAATTTTTTATAGTATTTTAACTGATTTACAAAGCTCCACGTAGAAAATTACCTTATTTTTAATGACTTGAGCTTGTCTAATGACATGTAGACTTCAAATCTTGATTAGATTACTTTATATATAATATGTATTAAGATGCATATATATTATAGACAAATGTTTCTGTCTTTTCATTCACCATTTTAATTGTGTGTTCACAGGTTCTGCTCTCTGAGTCATATGCATTAAAATACAGCTAGCAGTACAAAATCCAACTCCTGAACTTGAAGCATCTCCTGATGGACTCAGTGCGATCGCTGCTGCCTGGAGAAAGTTCCCTCACAAATGCAAGACATGCAGCATCCAGCAGCTGTGGAGGCAGGAGATGAATTTCACCTGAAGAAGCATCGTCCACACTGCACAGGTGCACAATCAAACCACTGTGACCTTGTGTGGACCCACACAGACATAGCTGGATGTCTGCAGAAAGCATGAAGCTTCCTAAAGATCTGTCTCAGTTTGTTCTCCAGCTTCAAGGGAGACATAATTATGTAAATCATGCTGTTCACTTATATTTGCACATTTTTGTGTAGCAATTTTTCTATAAAATGTATTAACTTACACAATGTTCATCACATTGTTACTAGAAATGTTTAATTACATCAAATGTTTACTTCAAAATGGATCTGTTTCATTTTATGTTTATTTCTTACCTGAAATTCATTCATTCAACTTTTATTTGGACAGGTTAATCCCTGTTAATGAAATTTGTTAATACATCAAATGTTTACTACAAATGTGATCAATTTCATCATGTTTACATGTTAGTGCTGAATTAAATGTTTCATAAATGTTTACCACATTAATTTTTATTAAATGAGAAAAAACAACCACTTGTTATTATTCAACTGTAAAAATATTTCAAAACAACGAGTCCAGCAGCTCCTCTGGGGGAATCCCAAGGCGTTCCCAGGCCAGCCGAGAAACATAGTCCCTCCAGCGTGTCCTGGGTCTTCCTCTGGGTCTCCTCCCGGTGGGACATGCCCGGAACACCTCACCAGGGAGGCGTCCAGGAGGCATCCTAACCAGATGCCCGAGCCACCTCAACTGGCTCCTCTCGATGTGAAGAAGAGGGATTTTAACCTCAGCACATCATTCATGTACACAGTTTCGTTCCACCTCACGTACAACATGTGATGTGAATGACAATAAAGAACCTTGACTCTCACACAGTCTAATATCAAAGCCTCTGTCAGATAACAACGTCCTTCTGTTATGAGCTTGTCACCTCCATCCCTTGAAGAGAAAAAGACACAGGTATTAGACAGAGTTTTGTGTGACACATTAAATAATGATGACAAAACAAGGAAGTCCTATTTAATACTTTAAATTTACTTTTTCCACTGTTGCACCGAGGGACGGAGAGAAATGCAATTTCAATCCTGTGTATGTCCTGTACATATTGCAGTTTTGACAATAAAGTTGACTTGACTTTGACTTATACACTCACCAGTGTCTGGAACATGGAGAAATTGTTTTATGTGGTACTACTGAGCAACATTGACGGTGTATTTGTAGCTGCTGGTCCCTGCTCCTCCATCTGCAGCCTGACTGAGCTCTTCTGGAGTTTAATTCATTTCATATGAAGTTTTGCCTTGACAAGGATAGATCAGAACACAGATCAGTATTAATACAGTAACAGTGACAACACTACAAACTTTAAACAGTTTATTTCACAATAACACAGCTGTCCACTCTGTCTAAAATCAGACAACGTTATATAAAAAATATAAACCCAACCTAAACTAGGCTGACCCACTTCTATTAACTAAACACCCGGACAAAATCGTGGCAAAAATTATGGCACAACTCCAACAAAACGAATTTATACACTCACCAGGATGTCTGGAACAAACTAGCAGTTATTTTGGGACATGGAGAAAGTTATATCAGGACGTGTCACCGCTGATATCAGGACATTCATCTCCTTTTTGTTAGGTCCGACACATGAGCTCCCTCGCGCTGCTTCCAGCAGCGAACAGGAAACAGAAAGTCCGTTTTCTATCTACTTTCAGGTCGTGTGACCGGACATTACATCCAATAACACAGAGCATGTTTAGACCATTGCAAAACTGTTACAACCTTCTTAGATTCTAACAAAAAAACGAGAGACAGAGCTTCAGTAGGGCATCAAAAATGGCGATTTCTTTCCCACAATGCTGTGCGCCGCGGACCAGTGACGTCACGCTCCAAAGCTCTATTCAACTGGAGGCCCCGGGGGCAAAATCAGGCCTACGGATAAAAGTTCAGCCCACCAGTGGGTACATTTTAAATAAAACTAGATTTTTTTATTATTTTTTATTAGGGTTGATCTTACTATGGACACATGTCAATATCATGAGTACAATACTGACAAAACATTGCACAAAGATGAAAATTACAGTTTCAACCCTCTTTTTATATTATCACCCAATCAAACAGAAAAATGAAACATTATAACTAAGAAAAGGAAAGAGAAAAAATAAACATAAAAATAATAATAATAAAATAAATAAATAAAACGACAACCCCTCCCCACCACCCAATCTCAACTCGAAGTCAACCTGATAAAGAAGAGAATAAATAAATATACCATACTACAGAAATGGCTACTAATATTGATATTCAAATCAAAACTCAACGACGGGCACCTTCAGTTGGGCAGAACTTTCAAGTTTGAAAAATAGGAAAGAAAACATTGCCATTTTTGGTAAAACTTTTGTGTGCACCCTCTTAGGGTGTATATTTGATTTTTTCGAGCTTTAAAAAGAACAACACGTCTTTCACCCAGAGGGATGTTGAGGGACATTTATCAGACTTCCAGTGTAAAAGTAAAGTATGTCTAGCCAATAAAGATGTAAAAGCAATAATTTCCCTTTGAGCAGAAGTTAACCCTAACGTGGGGCTGGAGAATATGGCAACAAGTGGACAAGGTTGCAAATTCACTTTCAGAATAGAAGATGTAATTGAGAAGTAGTCAGACCAGAAATTATGTAATTTGGGACAAAGAAAGAACATGTGGCCAAGATTGCAAGGGGTACCCTTGCATCTATCACATATGTCCACAACATCTGGATAGATCTGAGATAGATTTAAAGAAATGAACCCTATTATAAATGATAATTATAATATATAAGATTATAATATATATATTATACTATAAATGAACCCTGCACAACTTTAAATTGAATCAAACTAAGATGAGCACAAGAAGAGGAAGATCGAATTCTGTCAATGGCGTCATCCCAAAGATCTTCGGTCAGCTGGATTCCCAACTCTTCAACCCATGCATCTCTAATTTTGACATTGGAGTCAACCCTTAGATTTAAGATAGTACTATAAATCTTTGAAATCATATCTTTCTGTAGTGGATTATATGAGACCATCTTTTCCCAAGGCTGTTCAGGGGGAACAGAAGGAAAATTTGGAAAACATTTAGAGGCAAAATTCCGAATTTGAAAGTATCGAAACAAATCTGTACCAGGTAAACTGTATTTGGCAGATAAATTTGCAAAGCTATCAAATATACCTGCTGTATATAGGTTTTTTATTTTTTTTAAACCCTATCATACCAAACTGAAAATGTTGAGTCAGAAAGTGACGGAGGAAACAAATGGTTATTTGTCAAGGCAGGCTCTCAAGAGAAACTTCTGGAAAGACAGCTCCCAAAAAAAAAAAAGTTCAGTTCTGTACAAAATAAAAATTCCTGAGCGCAGTCAGGTTGAAGAAAAGTGCAGAAACCACTTCTCTCTCTGAGAGAAGTATTTTCAGATGAAAGGTCTTTTTAATCGAGGTTTCTGTAACTTTTCCTCCCTTTTTCCACAACACAGCTTTCAGCTCCGTTGCACTCTCTGCTCTCCTTCTACCTTCTGTTCTGCTCTCCGCATGCGCAGGGGACTTACCAACCATAGATANTTATATATATATATATATATATACTATATATATATATATATATATTATATTATATATACTGTAGTATGTATTTATATAGTTATATATATGCTTATCTGAATATATATGTATTATTACAGTATCTGAATATGTATACATAATGTGTGTGTGCATCTTTGGTTGTATCTTGCTAAACATATATTAAAGTACAGTATTGTATTCCACCAAAATTATTTAAATATGCTAAACTATACGTTCCTATACATGCAGTTTTAATAGCTGTATGCCTAAAATTTAAATATGTGACAATAGCATTACTATTCAGCGTGTTGTGATTGATTAAATGCGCTGATACTTTATTGTGCCAGCCAAATACATAAGGCTGAGTGGAGCGGTGGACGCCTTCAAGATGGCCGCCTGAATTCCTGCGCCGGAGCAAGCTATGGGGTATCTAGTGTATATATATGATATCTATGGAGCCAACGGTCGCTGGAACCAGTCACGTGGGCGGGCTGCACATGCATGCAACCTTTCAAAGTAAAAGTCTTGTTACTCACCGCTGGACATTACTAACTGTTGACCAAAATAAACTCTATGTGTACGGATTTCAAACCAAATAAAAGATAATGACATTAATTATCACCTTTAAAATATCTGTAATTAATATATTTTATGTTTTTAACTATTTTAGACCTGTTTCTATTTATTCTCCTATTTAGTTATTTCCTATTAATCTGTTTAATAGCCAAACAAAATAAAAATGGATACAATTAATAAGGGTTATTTTAGCCTGGGTTACACCAGTTTTACGAGTAAAGACAAGTTTTGAGCTATTGCTTGTGTTTTGTACCCCAGATCCTCCTCAGAGTCCGAGTCGAAATCTGTCCTGCTACAAAAAATCACCCAGCAGTAACATTCACTGTGAATGGAAGCCTCAGAAGCCCATCTTAAAGCATCCGGACTGTTACCTGATTCTTAAAAAAGGGTAAGGATACAATGTGTAATAATTTCCTAAATATACATTCTTTAAGCTGTACAATAAGTATTTATGAACCACGGTTGACCAAATGCACAGCCTGCTGTGTAGGAACCAAAAATGACAAATGATAATATAAAAATTGGTAAATGGTAAACTGACCCGATTACTTAGACCAACCCCCATGAAACATTTTAAACAAATAAAATGATAAAGGTGTCCAGTTCAGCAGCCAAAATCATAAAGTGAAATGTTTCACAAATCTGTGAGTTTCCTTTGAACTTTTTGTTTGAGCTATTGTATTTTTTGGACTAAGGCACATGGGATTATAAGGTGCATTAAGTGAAGCAAAATAGTCAGATAAGTCAAACTTTATACAACTCATTCACAATAAAATCAGTTCGAGGTCAGTAAGCACAACCAGCATAAGGCGCACCTGATTAGGCTCACTGTCAATTTTTTCAGAAAATTAATTTTATTAAATTTTAAGTGTGCCTTGTAGTCTGAAAATTGTGGTACTTTAACATTATTTTAAACACAAACTGAGATTTAGAAGACGCTAAATGTCTCATTTGATTTTCATTCCTTTCATGTCTTTGTAAAATGTTGTTTGTTGTAGTTAAACATGTATTCTGTTTTTCAGCACGATTTGAGGAGTTCAGACTTCTTCAATTAACTAATAAACAAAATTTCCCTATGGACATGAGCTCTAAAATAAATCATGTTTAATGTTTTTACCTCAAAAATGTTGCTGCAAAAAACTTTTGTCATTAAAAATTAACATTTGTTTACCTCCATCCATCTATGTTCATCTATGATTGGGTCACAGAGGCAACAGGTTCTGGAGGGAAACCCAGACCTCCCCAGTCGAGGCACTCCTAGACCAGAGAGGATGCAGAATCCTTTCTCTGAGTTCTAGATCTTCACCGGGGTCTTATTCCAATGGGGACGTCTCTAGAAAACATCCATCCTCATCAGATGCTTGAACCACCTCAGCTGACTCCTTTCGGTGCAGAGGAGAGGGCTCTACTCAGAGCTAGGGGTGGCTGTGGCTGAGTGGTTAGAGCAGTTGTCCTCCAATGCAAGAGTTGGGGGTTCGAATCCACCAGCTGTCACATGCAGAAGTGTCCATGGGCAAGACACTGAACCCCTCATTGCCTCCGATGTGTGTCCCATCAGTGTATGAATGTGATCTAAAGCACTGATTAGTCTCTTTAGAATGATTTGTTCAATTAGTTTTGTATAGATCTAGTAAAGTGCTGTATGAATGGATAAATGAGGCACAGATTGTAGTGTAAAGTGCTTTGAGTATCTTGATTATATAGAAAGGCACTATATAAGTACAGTCCATTTACCATTTACCGGTACCATTCCTCTGGATAACAAAGCTCCTCCCCCTTTCTGTAAAGCTGATTTCTATGGAGATATAACAACGACGTATTGGGCGTGAACAAATGCAGAAGGGGCGTGAACAAATACAGATCTCACGAGAGCAAATACATACACTCGAGGGAGCAAATCAGCCCCGCATGCGTAATGGGGATGAGCGCGAGCGTAGAAAAAAGATCCGAGCGCGGAGGACAACTACAGGCTCTCGCGTGCAAAATGTATCTACTGACAGACTCTCCCTCTCGCTCGCGGTTCAGACTTTTGGCAGCCGGTGGGCGGATCCAGCCCACGACACATGATTGGCTGCAGTCTTCCTGTCCTCTGTGATTGGGTGTAATACTTCCTGAACCTGAAAATGTAAAATAAATTGATACCTGAACTATTGAGAATGAACTTTCTTGTAAAATAAATAGATTTATCTAAATATACTTCAAGTACATTGTTATAAAATATATTTTGTTGCACTTTATGAAGTACTATTTTTTGCTAAATATAAAATACATTTCAATCAAATATATTTCTAAAAGGAATCGTCATTTAAACTTTTTAACTGCACGTTTCGTTCAACCTTTATTTATGCATCTCAGGCCCTGTTTACACGGACACTGTGTGGGGGAAACGCAACTTTTGGGTATGTTAATTAGGTTGAAAGTTTTGCGTTGACATGGGCGAATTCTGTGGATACGAAGCGGACCGGTTCGGATCTGGGTCCAGTGTCCAGCAGGATAAAAACAACAGAGTCCAGTTCATTAAAGTTCGGTTAACGTGTTTTTAAAAGTGTTCAATTTAATTCTCAGTGTTTGTGACATGAGTTTGTGGTGTTGAATAAATAAATAAATTAAAAATCAACCTGGTGTCTTCATTTTCAACATGCAGCATGTTAGGCATGACGTAACGAGTCCAGATAGCTTCATTTAGCTCAGATAAATGTAAATATCTCCCACGCTAACATAAATACTGTTTATTATTGTTAAACTGTTAATATATAGCACATTTAGTATGTTATAGTGCAGCGTGACACGTGAAATGTCCGACTGCCTCGTTAACAGACAACTGGATCCAGGCAGCTGGCTCTCTTCCAACACAGATGCAGGTAAGGTGTAGAATAATTAAATATGAGAATCAAAATATATTCCATCAGCTATAGTTCAGAAAGTGGTGCGTGTGTCCACTGTCCAGTCCACCGCCATTGTTAAAATGCCGGCTGTCTGCGCGTGCGTGCTGCGTGCATGTGTTCAAACAAAAGCTCCACGGGAGATGTTTACATTATCAACGGGGGGTCTGCGAAAAACTTCCACCTTGAGAGCAGGGTCAGAAAAGTATCGGTGTCATCGAGGGGGGCCAGCAGCGTCGTGTAGGCGATAAGCAAAGTCGCAAAGAGAAAGTAGCGGTTACACTCAAAATACGCGCCGTGTAAACAGGCCCTCATTGAGCCTCGAGGACTCATTTACAAGAGAGACCTGGCTACAAACAAAGAATGATGACTGACAACAGTGACAACAATAGACAGTTATAATACAGATTTTTTTAAACTAATTAAAATAAGATGGCAAACTTACAGCCATTGCTTTTGGAGATGAAAGAAAAGATTGATGACTCAAGAGGTGAAATTTATACATTAACAGACAGGCTTTGCTTAAAGGGCTACGCCCACACTCATAGAATCTAGGGTTACAGTACGTAACCGACGTTTTCCTAACTATAACTGCTACCCCACAATGCACTGCCAACTCAAAATTCTCCTTCAAAATCAAATACCGATAACTGTGGAAGTTTTCTTTTTTCTTCTTTTTCAAACTAAATTATTAAGACATTTCCAACTTCCAGAACAGTAGTAATACCCAAAAGATGAACTTGTGTTATAGAATATTTTCTGTACAGACATTATCCCACTGCTTTATTCACATGGGAGTAACAGGGGACCTAAAATCAAAACAAACTGATAGTTCTAATCTGACAATGTTGCAGTGTTCAAATATTATGTACCGGTATATTAAATACAATGTGTGTGTGTGTGTCATGTATATACATACACAGTGTGTTATTATACTGTACAGTATAACATACACACAGTGTATGTTATACTGTACAGTATAATAACACACATGTATTGTATTATTTAATGACAGATTTGTTACGTAAATGCTTTAACAGATATTTACTCACATTTTAGTACTACAGTATTTTAGCTTCTTGTGCATTTTTCTCTTCTTTTATTCACGTCAAAATTGTGCAAAAATAAATTACCAAACAATTTATTATAAAATATGTTAAATGTAAAACAAGCTTTAATAAAGTACTTTTACTATTATTTATACTGTTTATTAATTACATCATCTCAAGTCAGCAGGAGCAACATCACCACCATCATCATCACAACAACACAAAACTGAGTGATGTAAGTTTAAAGCTCCACTGACAGGATTTTTTAACTTTTCATAAAATGGCTCAACATAAATACTGTATCTTGTATTCAACTATGTTCGTTTTTGCAAACAAACATATATATACAGTATATATATATATATTTAATTTTGATTTAAAATTGATTTTAAACTTTGGGCCGTGTTTATTCATGGGAAATCCGATTACACACGAATGCACCACTGTGACGTAGTGTGCGGCAGAGCCCTGGGCTTGTCAGTGCGCGTGTGTCAGCTGCTCGCCAGCAGATCGCGTTTTTTGTTTGTTTTTGTTTTTACTTGAAAAATGCTGTTACGTTGTGTTGCGTTTGGGTGTTCTAGTATCATCAGTGAACAAGTGAGCCTTTTCACTTTCCCAAAAGATGAAATACTTTGTGAAGGATGCAACAAAGCTGCACCCTTGGACCCCCGCCTCCCTCCACCTGAAGTTCAGGCTGAATGGTAAGTCTCATACAGCATCAGTCCTAAATTAGATCCTGCTGTTTCTTGTTCCATCACCCAAACAATTTTCTGCTTCCCACAACTGAAGACAAATAACTCAAATCTTCACATAGATTGATAAATATGTCAGGTTTTAAATTGTCCGCTATTAAAGAGACCAGAGCCCTCTGCCTCACACTACGTCACAGATGGTGCATTCGTGTGTAATCGGATTTCCCATGAATAAACACGGTGCAAAGTTTAAAATCAATCTTAAATCAAAATTAAATATATTTATAAGTTTGTTTGCAAAAACGAACATAGTTGAATGATAAAAGATATTTATGTTGGGCAATTTTATGCATAGTTACAAAATCATGTCACACCACCTTTAATCTGCACAAACATTTTTAATCAGGGCTCAAAATGTTTATCTGTGAAAGAAATATGCAAGGAAATAAACTAGTATCACTCTACAGGCACATTTTGTGAGAGGGCACTTCACAACTGTCTGGCTGTGTGAGACTGAAAGAGGTTCCAACCATTTGTTTTCATCACCCAGAACCAAATGAGAAGAACAGCAGAACTTTCCCTGACCAGTGATCACACATATTGTTCTAAAGTTCCTGTTTTTACGTTTCTACATTCACCTTATAATCTAGCTGTTTTTGCCATCTTATTTTAATTAGTTAAAAAAAATCTGTATGCCTCTTTTATAACTGTCTATTGTTGTCACTGTTGTCATCATTCTTTGTTTGTAGCCAGGTCTCTCTTGTAAATGAGTCCTCGAGGCTCAATGAGATGCATAAATAAAGGTTGAATGAAACGTGCAGTTAAGTCAAAGTCAAAGTCAAAGTCAAAGTCAACTTTATTGTCAGATCTGCAATATGTACAGTGCAGGACATACACAGGACCGAAATTGCGTTTCTCTCAGTCCCTCGGTGCAACAGTAAACATCTAAACATTGAAACACTGAAACATATAATAATAGACATAAGCATAAAAATAGTAAAACTAACACTGTCCTGAGTTTTTTTTTTTTTTTTTTTTTTTTTGCATAGTGGTATAAAAAAAGAGTATAAAAAGTATAACTAAAATAAACTAAAGGTTTCTAGCATTGACATTTGCAAAGTGGCAAAGCAGCGTATGAGTCAATGTACACAGTATATGTATGAGGTAGTAGTTGATGTTGTTGTAGAGGCAAAAAGTGGCATATGCAGTAAGGCACATTGGGCATCCCTAAATAAGACCGTTCAGAGCACACTGTATATGTACCAGCAGTGGTGTAGATATTAGAGTAGTGTAAATAAATGTAAACAGTAGTAATTACATGTAAGCAGTAGTAATAAAAGTAAACAGTATTAATAAATGTAAACAGAGAATGTAAACAGTATTATGATTATAGGCAGTGATGTAATACAGACATTAGTGCAAGTATGAGAAGTAGTGCAAACTGTATGAGCACATGACCGAGAGTTTAGTGAAAACCCGTTTGGTGACACAGAGTCTAGTGTTAAAAACTTTGTGTTGAGTGATAGTATGTGAGAAAGTTTTAGTGTTAAGGCAGTTCAAATGGGAGGGGAGGCAGAGCAGGCAGAGTGTTTAGCATTCTGACTGCCTGATGAACAGAGCTGTCTCTCAGTCTGCTGGTTCGAGCCTGGAGACTCCTCAGTCTCCTTCCTGATGGCAGCAGTCTGAAGCAGCTGTGTAGTGGGTGTGTGGGATCACCTGCCATGCGGTGGGCTTTCCGAGTGAGGCGTTTGCTGTGTAAGTCCTGCAGTGAGGGCAAGGAGGTGCCCACGATCTTCTCAGCTGCTCTCACAATGCGCTGGAGGCTCTTGCGGCAGGATGCAGTACATGCACCAAACCACACAGTGATGCAGCTGGTCAGGACACTTTCTATGGCACCTCTGTAGAAGGTGCTCATGATGGGGGTTGAAGCTCCAGCCCTTTTCAGCTTGCGGAGAAAGTAGAGACGCTGGTGAGCCTTCTTTGCCAGTGCTGCAGTGTTCCTGCTCCAGGACAGGTCCTTTGAGACGTGCACTCCCAGGAACTTGGTGCTGTCTACTCTCTCCACTGCGGTGCTGTTGATGGTCAGAGGGGATGTTGGGCATCCCTCTTCCTGAAGTCCACAACAATCTCCTTTGTCTTCTCCACGTTGAGAGTGAGATTGTTGTGTCCGCACCACAAGGCCAGGCGGCTCACCTCGTTCCTGTAGTCCGTCTCATCGTTGTTGCTGATGAGACCTACCACTGTTGTGTCATCCGCAAACTTGATGAAGTGGTTGGAGCTGTATATGAAGATTCCTTTTAGAAATATATTTGATTGAAATGTATTTTATATTTAGCAAAAAATAGTACTTCATAAAGTGCAACAAAATATATTTTATAACAATGTACTTGAAGTATATTTAGATAAATCTATTTATTTTACAAGAAAGTTCATTCTCTATCCACCTTATAGAGCTTGGAATCGTGACGTCAGCGGACCGGGATCGCGCAAAGCATCCCGGTACTTTAGGACATGGAGTCTGACGTGACCGGGGTTTGCGTTAGTTGTAGTGTGTTATCCTAGGTGAAATACGCTGAATTGGTAACTACTTGTTGTGTTGTAAACTGTCACAATCGTTCTCACGATCGCAGGGGGAGCCGTATTGCAAATGGAGTCCGTTTTTTCATCTTTCCGGCATGAAAACAACACAGAGGAACACAGGTTGCTAAGCTAACAGAGACATGGTGACATGACCTGTTAAACGAACAAACATCACTTTCAGGAGTATTTCCAGACACATGTTTGTGTGTTCGAAGCATTTCCACACAGGTAAGGTTTAAATAAATAATATTACACTTATTAACTGCTCATATGTAACACAGGATCGTTTACAAACAGCTAGCTGGCTGGCTAGCTAGATCATCTAATCAAGTTCTTTTATCTCTTCTTAGGCAAGCCAGCGTATGAATTCCTACATTGTGATCCTGACTGGGTACCCTCTTTACATCTCGGGCACACCGAAGTCAAAACAATGAACACTGCCCGATTTGCCCGTCGGACCAAGAGACACAAATCAACCACAGAGGTCAACACTGCACCTGCCACACCACCAGATCTGCGTAGCCAGACATCAGAGATGGATGAAACTGCTCCTCCAGGTGTAGCTGCTCAGAGTTTTTCTGAGGATGAAACAGCCCAGGGGTCCGACGTGGTTCAAGGTGTACAGAGGTCCGAGGTGGATGAAACCGGCGCGGGGTCAAAGGGTGATGAAGCTGCACTAAAGGACAGTGCTGAAACACTGCAGGAATGTGGACTGTGTGTCCTCAGAGGTGCTGAAATTAATCGCTTGCTGGAGGAAAACAGGATCCTGAAGGAAGAGCTGTCCCAAAAGAAAATGAATGAGCAATTCTTAAAAGATGATGCAATTGTCAAGTATTACACTGGGCTTCCATGTTTGGCTGTTGTGATGGGTGTGCTGGCTCAGCTGCTCCCCTGTCTTCCACAGCCTGGAAGAAATCTTTCACATTTTCAGATGCTCCTTCTAACTTTAATGCGCTTGAGGCTTAATCTGCTAATCCAGCACATTGCACACCTGCTCTGCATCAACCGAAAGCTTGTGTCCACCACATTTAGAAAGACTATAGGTGTAATGTTTACACACCTCAGCCCTTTGGTGCACTGGCCAGAGAGACATTATTGTTTGCAAGGCCCCAGTGTTGTTTTGAAAATATGAATTATTATCTGTGTGAACATTGACTGATGAACTGAACGTGAAAATGTATCTACTTTTGCCCAAGTGTTGCTTCGATGCTGCATGCTGTAAATAAATTATTGCAGATTAATTCAGTTTGTAGTCTCTTGTTAAATAATGTTGAACATGTCTAAGTTACAGTAACACAACAGATCAACCGAGTTTACGATTATCCGTCACCACATGGGTAAAATATGTGACATTTGTAGTGTTAACAAGAATAAATACAGTTCAAATACAATAAACACAGAAAATGAAAACTTCTTGCAGATATACCCTGATGCATGCTCAATAATCCAGGTAGAAAAATCTAAAAAAGCTAAGTCTGGTCCTCTGGACATTCAAAAGTTGAATGTCCAGAGGACCAGACTTAGCTTTTTTAGATTTTTGCAGATATATTTCACATTAACAATGTGCTAAAATTACATGTTAAGGTGCAATTTTATCTGATATTTGCACAAC
>JBBPBX010032468.1:0-15301 GCA_038048925.1 Garcialebias charrua | reverse complement strand
ACTCAACTTTATTTTGGTAAATTAAAACCATTACAACAAAAGGAAAACAATATAAAATGGTAAATCAATCATTTACCAAAAAAAGGAATAGGCTGAAGCCAGGGCTTATACTTGCCTACCCTATTCATAGACTCAGCAGTCTACATAATGACATATATCTACTGTCCACATATATACATAAGTGCACATCTAAACATTTACTGTAACATTTAAACTCAGTAAATAAAAGAAATAGTGAAGAAAATGGTTTTAGAACAGGGGAGCACTGGGAAAATGTTGGTAGTGAGGTTCAAGGTGTCAGACATAGCTATTGAGCCAAAAGTAGAAGAAACTATGAGATGTGCACATGATATCCCCTGCGACTGGATCTGTAAAGAACATGCTGCTAGAATAATTCATGTCCAGAGAAAGCATTGGAGAAACACGCAGGACTCTCCCATTGACAGAAAAGTTGAGAGTGGAATTCTGAAAGAACACTGGGACCTCTTCTTCTTGAGACTTGGGTTAGCATCGCCACATGAGTTTCGTCTTTTTCAGTTGGACTGGAATGCTCTGGCTTTCACTTCAACTTGAAAAACTCTTGGTACTGTTTTATGATTCCAACTGGTCTTGACAAATTATACATGAAAAGCCTAGATTCCTACTTTATCCAAACTTAAACGAATGATAGGACTACCGTTTTTATTTTTTATGTTTTAAATTAAATATAAGCTTGGGGTTGTCTTGATATGTGCTCAATTATCCAGGTAGATCAATCTAACAAGGTTAAGTCAGGTCCTCTGGATGGATTTTTCTTTAAGACGTTTCAGCTTTTATCCAAAGGACTTCTTACCATACCATACCATACCATTTTATTTATAAAGCACTTTAAACAGGAACAAGTCCACACAAAGTGCTGGACAAACAAACACGCAACAGGCAACACAGACAATGAAGTACAACACGAAAAACATAAAAACATTGCAGATCATAAATAAAACGATCCAATACAAATCAGCTGGCATTGAAAGCAATGGAGTAGTAGTGAGTTTTTAACCGGGATTTGAAAACCGAGAGGGAGGGGGCCTGTTTGATGAGCAGCGGTAACTCGTTCCAGAGTCTTGGGCCTGCTACAGAGAACGCCCTGTCACCCCTGCGCTTAAGGCGAGTTTCTGGAACTATTAAGAGTACCTGATCCTCTGACCTCAAAGCACGTGGAGGGACATATGGGTGTATCAGATCTGAGAGATAGGCGGGGGCGAGACTGTTCAGCGATTTGTAGACATACATGAGAATTTTGAATTGGATTCGAAGATGAACCGGTAGCCAGTGAAGGGAGGCCAAGACTGGTGTAATGTGCTCTCTTTTGCGTGTGCTGGTTAAAAATCGGGCAGCTGCGTTCTGAACCAGTTGTAATCGTGCAATGGTGGCTTGACTGACGCCAAGCAGAAGGGAATTGCAGTAATCAAGCCTAGATGTAATGAATGCGTGAATCACTGTCTCCAGGTTGTTTTTGGATAATATGGGCTTCAGCTTAGACAGACGCCTCAGCTGGAAAAAACAGGATTTGACGATCATGTTTACATGACTGTTGAGTTTCATGGAAGGATCCATTATCACTCCCAGATTTGTGACTTTTTGTTTTTCGGACAGGGGTAGAGCAGACAGGTCAATGCAGTGGTTTGAGGTTGTGTCATTGGGAAGGAACAATATGGCTTCAGACTTCTTATCATTGAAGCTTAAGAAATTTAAAGCCATCCAGTCCCTGATGTCAGCCAGGCAGTCGAGCAGAGGTTGAATAGAGCCTGTACCATTTTGTCTTAGGGGGAAGTAAATTTGACAGTCATCAGCGTAGAAGTGGAAAGGTATATTGTGTTTCCGGAAAATAGCACCGAGTGGCAGCAGGTATAAGGAGAACAAGAGAGGACCCAGGATGGACCCCTGCGGAACCCCCCATTTAAGAGCCGCCACTGCAGAAGTAAAATCATTGATGGACACACAAAAAGACCTGTCAGAGAGGTAGGAACTGAACCAGTTTAGGCAAACTTAAACTTCTTCAGTCTGAGGACCTGCATCAAACTCAGTCTTGTATAGTAAATGGTACCTTCTCAAAGTGGATTAACCAGTTTTCTGGTGACATCCAGAACAAGCCTTTCACATACAAAAGGAGGACCACCAAACTAACAACTGATTGCAATACCCTGACAGAGGGCTAAGTGATACTAGTAATAACAGCAACTCTGTTCAATGCAGACAGTTGGACACGGAGACCCCCGCCCCCGTTTAACGACTTATGGGTTATTTTCACAAAGATGGCTTCCTTCATTCCTCTCTCAAACCAACGTTCCTCTCTATCAAGGATGAGAACTTCTTCATCCGTGAAAAAGTGACCACTGGCCTGCCCCAAGCTTGGGGTTGGTTGACTCTAAAAGTTAATCCGTTGTAGATGTTTATTGATTACAGTCTAAAATTTTATTTTGAATCTGCCCAGAAGTTCATGAAGTAACTTTTTAAAAGACACAAACACATGCATACACTGTGAAAACGTTATGCCTTGTGGCAGTGGGCACAAAATAAGAAACTACAGCTTGGAGTCAACGTAAATAGATGTATCGGGTTTAGACAAAAAATATGTACAAACTTTACAGGTCTTACATGTATAAAATGTCTAAAAATGCTTTTGTTTTATTACTAAGCATCTGAAAATAGTGCATTTCTTAACAAATAACACAAATACCTATTGTTTTGCTTGTATATTTGTGTGGCTTTAACTGTAGACAACAATCCACGTCTTACTTCCTTTTACGTATTAGTTTTTATTATGAACAATAGTTTTTTGTCATTCACAATCAAATCCACATAACACGATGAAGATGCACTTCAAGAGCTTGATTACTGACCATTAGAGTGCATTCAGCTACTTGAATAGAGTCTGTGAATTTGGAGACTATGAAAAGAAGAGCTAAGTAAAATAATGGGTACAAGTAAAAGGAAAGAAACAGCTCATACAAAACTCTTGAAGCATTTCTACAGAGTCAGGGTCACTCTTGGCATTAGAAACACTGTATTCTTGCAAAACGTCTAGCAATTTAACAATATATATATAAATGAATGGCATAAAAGCCTAACATTCCTTGAAGTTGCCAGAGTTTAAAGCTAAAACCATATTTTACTGAGAAATCGATTTAAAGTCTTTTTGAGCAAGCCTTGGGAATGTTATGTGCAATCTTATTAAATAGCTCAAGATGGGGATGACTCAGTTACTACCAAACACAAATTTGCTTTTGGAAAATTGACCGAGCTCAACCCATTTTGAAGTTGACTGTTGAACTGTTATCGATTAGCTGCGGACGTTGACCATCGACCAATTTGCCATATTTAAGCCCCAAACTGGTCGAGTTAAAGCCATTTTTGTGTTACATAAGTTTGCTTAACTGTGCCTGTGATTTTTAATGGAATTGACCCCCAGTGGTCAATAGGTTCTAGAGGTAGCTCCATTTCCTGACTTTTTCATTAAAATCTATCTAGTTGTTTTTCAAACAGGCTAACAGGGTTGACTCTTAACAGTTAACACCAAAGTTTTGAGTAAAATGGTGTTGACATGATCCTATAAACACATTTTTAATGATGCCAATAACCAACTGCTTTCACTTGTCTTAACTGGAGTAAAAATGGGGAATTGGTATTAGTTTCTGTACCTTTGTTTGTGCTTGTTGTGATAATGATAACTTGAAAATTAGGTGAGGTACCTACTTCCATTTCGGCGTGTAGCTACATCAAAGCGATATAATGTGTGTGTTTGCGGGGGATGGGGTGAACTGGCCACACAAATCATATGAGGAAACTATGCTTTCTAGTTTTTATATTGCTTAAAATGGTGGACAAATAATCTATGGTGGACACTCACTGGTTCTGCTATTGCACCTGGTTGTGGATAAAATTGCTCTCTGCACTGGCCATTATCTGTCTTCTGCCTCAGACAACCAACACAAAAAAAAAACCTACCTCTGTTCTTGTGCACAATGTAACTCCTACTCACTTGAATATCTTGGACCAACAACATTGTTTACTCGCATTCCCTGTTCAATTTCATCCATTCCTTATCCGTAGTCTGGTTGGGGAAGCAACAGGTCCAGGAGAGAAACCCATACATCCCTCTACCCAACAAAACTTCTAGCTCATTCTGGGAGACCCATGTATTCCTAGGCCAGAGAAGATGTGCCATCTTTCCAGCAACTTCTGGGTCTTCCCTGGGGCCACCTACCAGTGGGACCTGCCTGAGAACCTCTAAAGCAGGGGTGTCAAACTCATTTTGACGTGGGGGCCGCATACAACTTAATCTGATCTCAAGGGGGCCAGACCAGTAAACTCATTCCAAAATTGCATAGAACGAACAGTAAGTCCACTTTTTTCTTTGTATTAGTGCAAAGAAGAAATAAATTATAAAAATCTTTACATTAAATTAATTGTCCTTTTACACTTTTACTCAGTTTAACATTTATTTAAGTGCATTATACATTAAAAAAACTGATCACAGTGATTGCACAATGTTTTAAAACATTTAGTCAACAAACAATTTTGTGGAACTTAGAAACACTTCCCTGCATGTTAAAATACATCAAACCCATCTAAGTTTAGAAATGAATGAATTTAAAATACATTTTCCACATCTTGGAAGCAATTCTGAACACATAAATTGAGGCCGCACACTTGAAATCTTAAGTGGCAGCTGTTTTAACAACAGGTTCTCAAACTCAACACGTCATAAGGCTGCCGTTTGGTCAGACCGCCCTTTGCAACCCTCTGCGTAAATGACGTGTTGAGTTTGAGAACCTGTTGGTTTTAAACAGACATTTGATTAAGTAAATTTGGCCCCTTCCTTTTTAATGCATAAAATGTAAACAAAAAAAAAATCTCACATAAATAATATATGTGGCAATCCTGCCACAATATTTCTCGTCAAGCTAATATTGGCAAAAAAAAATTGCTTCTCAGAACACACAATTTCAGCAGCCTTCAGCATGCAGTTTTTGACAAACTCCCCCTCAGAGTACGGCTTTGATACTAATGCTATTTGGCTAGCAATTACGTAGCTGGCTTTCACCGCAGCATCACTGACCTCTCGGCTCCGGTTGAAAACAGATTGCTGTTTCCTTGGATCAACCAACATTTCATTTACCTTCTGGTTTCTCAGTTCTCCGTGCAAGCAGTTGTATTTTTCACCATGCTGAGTTTCATAGTGGCGCCGAATATTGTACTCCTTAAAGGACAACACCCACCGTGACAGTAACAATTCACCATATTGGACAATTACTGTAGTAGAATATGATGTCTATTTTCATTTTTGCATTTGGGCCAGGCGAGTGTAAAAAAAAAATAACAACAAAAAAAACAACGGAGTCCCGCAAGCATCCGGAAACCCCGGCGATGATTGCCGAACTCCGGAATGACGTAGTTAAAGGATCCAGTCAGAAGGCACTGCAATGGATCTTACATTCCGACTTCGCCACACAGTCATAACCAGTCATTTTTTGTCCTCCATCCTTACACATGTAAGTGCTAAAACCTCACTTCACCCGTTGCTGCATCCGCGGACACACAGCTCAGACCCGGACACTCATAGCTGAGAACCGACGGTCATCGAGGCTGATGCCGCGGACACACAGAGCTCAGACCCGGACACTCGTAGCTGTGAACCGACGGTCATCGAGGCTGATACCGCGGACACACAGAGCGGCTGCAGAGTTGTACACACTTCATAGTTACTTTTGTGCCTAGCTCAGACATTGGGGGATGTTCCGTGCAATGTAATGCCGAGAAAAAACGAGAACTGATGGACAAATTATTATGCTAACTAGCATTAGCATTAGCATTATGCTAACTAGCCACAGGATAGCGACACAGACTTTCATGAAAAAGTGGCGTGAATATTAACAAACTATGGTACATTGAAAAGCCTGCTCTATTATTCATTCTGTTCTGATGTCAAAAATAAAAAAATTAATTGAGCAAAAGTCCTACCCGCAAAACACTGCTACGCGATGGAGCAATGAAGTCAGCTCGTTTGACTTGAACAAACTTTATCCATGCCGTCTGAATCCTTTTGATTTTGGGGAAATAATGAACACTAACGCCATCCTTCAAGATATTGCTGCAGAACTGGGACACATCGGTTCAGCATTTTCTTAGTTGTATTCGTAACTACTCTGGTCAGAAAAAAGAAAGCTACTTTTTAACTCCGTCTCCGTCTCAAGATGGATCCTTGAATGACGTCAATGCCCATATATGTAGAGGGGCAGATTTTGCCGGAGCTGCTGCTAAAATCTCCTTTGAGTCATGAAATAACACATTTAGCGTTATTTCTCTACAATATCAATAAAACGCTCCTGTTTTATTATTTAAGTCACTACTACATATTAATGGCGATGCAATTTGAAAACATGGTGGGTGTTGTCCTTTAAGCACCGAAACTTGCTGCTTGCACACCAGGCACACGGGTTTCCCATTCACCTCTGTGAACATACATGAAGATGTCCATTCTTCTTGAAAAATCCGACATACTCTGTGTCCCCTTTTCTCATTTTTGACAAAGACATTCCGCTGAGGGTGCCTGTTCCAAGAGAAAAAGTGGGTAAAGCAATTGAACTGATTAAAACACAGCGCCTCTAGCGGACAACATAGGAACTGACTTAAACACAGCACCTCTAGCGGACAACATAGGAACTGCAGATTTTAAAGAAAATAAAGTGTATTCTTTTTTTATAATTCAAATTTATCCTTGGGCGGACTAAACCCCCCGCGGGCCGGACGTTTGACACCCCTGCTCTAAAGGGAGACTTCCATGAGGCATCCTAATCAAAAGCCCAAACCACCTCAACTAACTCTGTTCAACGCAGAGGAGCATCACCCTCTAATCTGAGCTTCCCAGATAGTGGAGTTCCTCGCCCTACCTCTAAGACTGAGCCTGGCTACCTTACAAAGGAAGTCCATTTTGTCCCCTCATATCCGGGATCTTGTTTTTTCAGTCATGATCCAAGCTTCATGACCATAAGTGAGGGTGTGGAACGTAGACAGACCAGTGCATCACGAGCTTTGCCTTACGACTCTGCTCTTTCTTCAATTCCAGTTCCAGAAAAACACTAATCTCAGAAACTACAAACATTCCATTATTCAAATCAGCCACAGGAGAGTCAACGTACAGCTAGTCAATGTGGTATTAGTGACATACACAACTTAAATGAATTAGGACATTTGAATGTGGCATGTTTCGGTTGCACCTCTGTCTGAAGTTGACTTTGCCTTTTAAAATCAACGCATTTCCAGTAGTGCCAAGAAGAAAGTTCCTAATTGCCACATGACATAAATGAACTTTAATTATGCTCACCGTTCTAAAAAGACAAGTTTTATTCCTCAGTCATTATGGTTTGCAGGCACATAATACCTACAAAGCATAGTTCATCCCAGAGGAAAAGCAGAGGCGAATGAGGGGCTTTGAAAAAAAGTTTTATCCCAGCTTCTCAGCGGTAACAACTAGAAAGGAACAAATTGTCCTCTGCTATAGTCTGACACAGCTTCACAGCTTAAAGAAAACAGAAAGTAAGTTCCTGAGAGGGGGTACTTTGAGCTCGCCAGGAATTTTCATTATGTTGTTTTCGACTTCTGACCAGTAACAATTACAATTTGGATGATGACTTCCTCCCCTCGGTGAGCTGGGAGGAGAAAGAAGAATTGACCACATGGAGAGGTGTTTGCAGCTAGGCTGTTTGGTACATGACAAGCAGCTAAAGAGGACAAACAAGTAGGGAGGAATAAAAGGGAATTGATGTATTGCAGGTTGTTCGGCCACCACTGGAGTTCAAGATGTTTGTTGCATTAAGATGAAAATAAATATGAAATAGCTTAAAACACACATCTCCTTTGATTTATCAACACAACACTTTGAAACCAGAAAAATATCTATAACCCTGTCAATAATACATACATTGAGTTAAAATTTGGTGTAGCATTAAGCTGAGCCATTCAGTTAGAGCTCTGGCATGAAAGTTCAGGCATGAAACATCATTTAATGAATAGGTATTTTATTATGGCAAGAAAATGGCAAAAATTAAATTAAAATGCAATAACATCAAGGTTAATCCATGTCACACTGGTTTAGAAAGTGTTGTCCAACTGTGTCCACTTTATGACCCTTGCTAGCTGTAATCTTTAGTGTCCTAATCCTGAAAACGCATCATGTTTCTAAAGTAGACACCCGTTAATTGCTGACTGTTCTGAATTATTCCATTAATTTTCGTCATATTCATTAAGAAAATTAAGCTCCACTTAACACACTTGTGTAAGAAGAAATAATTAGAGTTGTAGAACCCTTGTAATTTCTAATTATGTCTAAAACATCCCAGCAAAGTGAAGTGCAACCTAAAAAGGGCACATTTGAACCCAGAGTGGCACATTTTGTATGCAAAGATAAATAAATGAACGGAGGAGAGCAGCAGGAGGGGTGAAGTAGGGTTTACTGAACCTTTAAAAAAGAAAAGAAAAAAATATTGCTTTACTTTCAATTTCCTCAGCAGTGCAATCAAAATGCCAGATAGACGATTTAAAGGGAAAGGACGCAGTATTAAAAATAAGTGATGAAAACCAGGTTGATCTTGTTTGTAAAATTTTTACTATGGTCTACTCATCTACTAATACCCCATAGCATTTTGGTTCATGTACACCCAGGTAGAAAATTGAACAAAGTTAAGTTAGGTCCTCTGGATGGTTTATTTTTGTTGAAATGTTTCGTCTTTCATCCAGAAGACTTCATCAGTAAATGGAATGGACTGTACTTATATTTCGCCTTTCTATCTATCAAGATACTCAAAGCGCTTTACAACAGTCTGTGCCCTCATTTATCCATTCATACAGCACTCTACTAGATCTCTACAAAGACTAATCAGTGCTTTATCACATTCATACACCGAGGGGACACGCATCAGAGGCAATGAGGGGTTCAATGTCTTGCCCAGGGGCACTTCAGCATGTGACTGCTGGTGGTGTTGAATCCCCAAAATCTCACATTGGAGGATGACTGCTCTAACCACTCAGCCACAGCCGCCAAAAGTCAGAGGAACCACAATAAACTCAGTCTTATAAATAGCTCTTTCACATAGTGGACCAACCAGTTTGATGGTGCTCCAATGGTTTCTGGAGTCCGCCCTCTCCCCTGCTGACTCGGTTAAGGCAGTCATGGCCAAAGTGGTTCAAATACCCCATAGCCTTTGCCCTTAATTTAAAGTCACAGACTACAAAAAAAATAAAAAATGAAATGGTACACCCATTTCAAGAAGCATGTGTTTCATCAGGTAAGCCTATATGATGTCAATATGCACATAATGTTTGTCTAGCTTACAACAAACTCAAGCCTTCCACGTTATTTTGTCCGTTGACACATAATGCAAAATACATTTACAGAAATTACACATCCATCCATCCATCCCTTCATTATAATCACCCGCTTCTTCCTTTTTGGGTCACCTATTCATACAGCACTCTAGATCTCTATGAAGACTAATCAGTGCTTTATTACATTCATACACTGATGGGACACACATTGGAGGCAATGAGGGGTTCAGTGTTTTGCCCAGGGACACTTTGGCATGTGACTGCTGGTGGATTTGAACTCCAAACTCTTGCATTGGAGGACGACTGCTCTAACCACTCAGCCACAGTTGCCCTGGTGATGCATGTTGACCATGACCATGACAATGACCATGGCAGCTGCCATGGTGTAGACAATGGATATGGACCATAGAAGTTAAACCAAACTGGAAGCATCAGAGGAACTTTAGTTCATAATAATAATAATAATAATGATAATAATAATAATACATTTTATTTGTATAGTGTTTTTCTAAATATTGTACTCAAAGACGCTTGATGATGCCCATGGGGCAGTGGTTAAAAATGTTTTCTAACCAAAGCGGGTTGGCTCCGATTTTTTTCTCCAAAAAAGACAAGGTAAAAGCAAATACCCTGTGCATTTAGTACTGCTCAGAGTACCATACTTTCCATTGTACATGTCGTGTTTCCTACTTCCGCTCTCGACAGAGCAAGTCGCATATCTTTTTGCTCCTACCCTCAAGTTTTCCTCCTCCCTGCTTGCTTTCTGTCTCGTCTGTGACTCTTCAGCGCTCACTCGAACCAATTTGCGATGGATTTAATAAATTGGGCTGTTTCCTCTATAGATAAGATTTTTTCCACGAAGCGGACCGGGCCAGGAGAAGCGGTCTGCCCCTCTGACACGCACGCTGTCGGATACATGATGGACTCGTGGGGACAGTGGCAACCCATGTGTTTGACCGTCTTGTCTGTCGAAGACGTGGAAGATTTGTGGATTATTGGGATATTGGTGGCAGCTGCTCTGTTTTTTGGCGTCAGCGGAGCTGTCTGCTACTGGAAGCTCAGGAAGACTTCGGCGGCTATCAGCGCGCTGGCCAAACTTCCTGATCAGCAAGATTCTCTGATCCGGGCTGTGAGCTCCTCATCCCAGCTGTTGTACGAACTGAACCGCACGATGGGGGCGGCGGTAGACCACCGCGGACCTGCGGTGCGCTTTGGAACTCGTTTACAGCCGCCCGGCCTCAATCAGGGCACAGATGGGGGTTCGTAGCTCGGAACCTCATATGATTTGGCGATTTTGGACCTGAACAGCACCTGGACTTGGAAGGCTGCAGTCAAAAAGAACACTGTGGCCTGGATTGAAGATAAACAAAAGACTATCTAATCTGGTTTCTGCACACGACCTTGAAAAGAAGGCTGTCTGGAAACTATTCTCCTGGAGTGAAGCTGAGAGACCTTGCTGACCCCCCCCCCCCCAGAGATCTCTGTGGGTGCGCTCGGAGGCGCCGAGCTGAGACAACTGCTGAACTGTGCTATCTGAATGTTGCTCACAGACTCTTTGATCTCCTTGCATGTCGTCAAAACTGCAACAATGTCTTGTCTGGTTGTGCTTATTGCTGATAGAGTTTTTGGGACTTTATCATAGAGTGTCTTAAGGCAATCTTTGATAGATTCTTTTTTTGAATATCACAAATGATACCTATTGTGTTTTCCTTTTTCCATATCTGATTTGACCTTCATCCGGAGACGGATGAGAGAGGCCGCGCTGAAGAACATGTCATGTGTTTGAATATGCAGCAGCTTTACATTCTCTCCCTCTTCTGGACGACTGTGTATACATTATCACGTTGTATTGGTTAACTGGTGCAATGTTAATAAAACTCTCTTGTATCTTGTATCTTGTACTGCCGTATAAGTCCCATCAGTCCAAATGTCTAATCTTCTTCTTCTTCTTTCGGCTGTTCCCTCTTCAGGGGTTGCCATAGCAAGTCATCCTCCTCCACCTCACTCTGTCCTCTGCATCCTCTGTCCTCAATTCATCTACCTTCATGTCTTCTCTAACGGCATCCATATATCTCCTCTTTGTCTTTTTCCTGGCAGCTGCATTTCTAACATCCTTCTACCAATATACCCACTGTCCCTCCTCTGGACATGTCCAAACCATCTCAGTCTGGCCTCCTTAAGTTTATCTCCCATTTATTCAACCTGTACTGTACCTCTTATGATCTCATTCCTAATCTTATCCATCCTTGTCACGCCTAAGGAGAACCTCAGCATCTTCATTTCTGCCACTTCCAGTTATTTCTCCTTGTCAAAGCCACTGTCTCCAGACCATACAATATAGCTGGTCTCACCACTGTCTTGTAAACTTTTCCTTTGAACTTTGCTGACACTGTTTGTCAAAGTCAAAGTCAAAGTCAAAGTCAACTTTATTGTCAGATCTGCAATATGTACTGTACAGGACATACACAGGACCGAAATTGCGTTTCTCTCAGTCCCTCGGTGCAACAGTAAACATCTAAACATTGAAACACTGAACATATAATAATAGACATAAGCATAAAATAGTAAAACTAACACTGTCCTGAGTTTTTGCATAGTGGTATAAGAGTATGAAAATTTACACCAACTCTAAAACTAAAACATTAAAACATCACAAATCACTCCTGAAACTTTTCTCCATCCACTCCATCTGGCCTGGGCTCTCTTTTTCCACTTATTTCCCATGTTCCCCATTTTCCTGGATAGTGGACCACAAGTACTTGAAGTCCTGCACCTTTATGACCTTTGCTCCTTGTAGCCTCACTGTTCCACCGGCCTCCCTCTCATTCACACACATGTACTCTGTCTTACTATGGCTGGATTTCATTCCTCTTCTTTCAGGTGCATACCTCCACCTCTCCAAGTTCTCTTCCACATGTTCCCTGTTCTCAACACAGATCACAATGTCATCTGCAAACATTATAGTCCATGGGGATTCCTGCTTGACCTCATCTGTTAGTCGGTCCATCACCAAATCAAACAAGAAGGGGCTCAGAACCGATCCTTGATGCAATCCCACATCCACCTTGAAGCTATCTGTCACTCCTACAGCACATCTCACCACTGTCCTGCTGTCCTCATACATGTCCTGTACCAGTCTAACATACTTCTCTGCCACTCCAGATTTCCTCATGCAATACCACACCTCCTCTCTTGGCACCCTGTCATATGCTTTTTCTAAATCCACAAACACACAATGGAGTTCTTTCTGACCCTCTCTGTACTTCTCTATCAACATCCTCAAAGCAAAGATGGCATCTGTGGTGCTCTTTCTTGGCATGAAACCATACTGCTGCTCACAGATAGTCACATCTTGTCTAAGCCTTCCTTCCACAATTCTCTCCCAGATCTTCATCGTGTGGCTCATCAACATAATTCCCCTGTAGTTGCTACAATTCTGTACATCACCCTTGTTCTTAAAAATGGGCACAAGCAAACTTCTCCATTCCTCAGACATTTTCTCAACCCTCAAATATGCCATTGAATATTTGAGTCAAAAACCTCACGGCCATTTCTCCAAGACATTTCCAAACCTCCAATGGTATGTCATCAGGTCCTACTGCCTTCCCGTTCTTCATTCTTTTCAGAGCTTTCGGACTTCACCCTCACTAATCTTTCCCACTTCCTGGTCCACAGTTTCTATTACCTCTACTCTTCTTTCTCTTTCATTCTATTCATTCATTAGCTCCTCAAAGTACTTCTTCCATCTTCCCATCACACTCTCCTCACTTGTTAGAACATTACCATTCCTGTCTTTAATAAGCCTAACAGGTTGCACATCCTTTCCAGCCTGATCCTTTTGTCTTGCCAATCGGTACAAGTCCTCCCTCTTTGGTGTCCAGTCTCCCATATAACTCATTGTACGCCCTCTGCTTTGCCTTGGCTACTTCCCTCTTTGCTCTATGTCCCATCTCCTTATATTCCTGTCTCCTCTCTTCAGTCCTCTCACTGTCATACTTCTTCGTGACTAACCTCTTTCTTTGAACAGTGTCCTGCACTTCACTATTCCACCACCAGGTTTCCTTATCATCCATTCTCTCTCTAGATGACCCACCAAGTACCTATCAGTCCAAATGTCTGATAAAGTGGAAAAAACCATAAATATGTCACTTACCCATATACGTCACCTCTATTATGTGTCACCGCTGACCACCCAAAACATGGACCGGTGTTGTGCCAAAAATCGATTGGCTGCCAAATGGTGTCTGCAGGAGCACGCACGGGAGGACTTTGACAAGTACTTAACAAGATTAACACTTAAAAAACAATTATTTGTTTGATTGAAATTATATCAAAGATGTGTCTCAGTTGAACTTTTCCTTAATAAATGCTCTTTAATGGTCAAATCAGCTGCATTTGGCCTAGGTGGTGCGGCAAAATGCAGCTGATTTGACGTCTTCTCCAGGAGTTCCAAAGCGAGACAAAGTTGGCTTGGTGTGGCAAGCCAAGTGTCTCATTAATAGCCACTTTTACCCATTAACGTGACACTTGGCTTGCCATATTACATGAGATCCCTCTAGTGCCTGAAAATGGTAGTGTTCGATATTTTCCATGTCAGGATGACTGAAATTGTCAGATCTCAGCCAGAAATTGGGTTATAAATATGGGAAAAAAATAAGTCACTTCGCTGTATAAGTTGCAGACATGCTAATTTATGTTTTAAAAAAGTGACTTAAACAGTGAAAATTATGGTATGCATATTACCACACCAAAATCTGGAAAACTGAAATAATTAGAATTAGAATTACAATAAATAGTTATATAATTATTCTATAATAAATAAATTATAATAAGAATTATTGGATGACCAAATTATAGTTTTTTCTGTGTGTTCTTGTGGCCATCATAATGTTCACTAGTGGTTTATGTGCATCCAATGAATAAAATATGTTCAGTGATATACTATTTTGAACAGATACACAAGCATGCACAAAAATAAAAACATTATTGCCCTGAACACCACCAAGCACAACATTTTTGGTATTTCACATTGGACCAGTGTTTTGTTAATCAGTTATTTCTAACTGGCACGCTACAAAGATCATGTACACGATATAAAGGCTCATGGTTACAGGAGGAGAGCATGTAAATTTAGTTTGTTTCCTGTCAAAAACAGTTATGTTTACGTGAGGTGACAGGCAATAATACCAGACACACACAGGCAATCTCACACCATCCCCCTCTGACCTTGTCACTCCAGTGATGACAAATTGCCTGCATGTCTGCGAGTCACATGACCTCATCGGAGTTGGCGAGGCGGCTCTCGTGATGGGGTTTCCACAAGCACCGACAACATGGACGTCATATCGTATTGATCAAGGCTCTGTGCCGGCATTTAGCTGGCCGCTTGTCTCGCATGCATACGAGAAGTTGAAAACAAAATATTTTGACATATTTTCAAATGCTTCGAGACAAATCGAGGTTGCTGTGAAATGGAAAATATTCAAGAATGAAACGAGCTTCAATCAGTTTACCTTTTGATATAAACCGTTAATTCTGCTCCACTGTCAGACCTTGAATATTTTTGTCGCCAAATATCAAAGGGCCTCAAAGAACAAGAGTTTTTGACAATCTATCATGGAAACAACTTATTAATTCTGTTAAAGTGGAAATATCTAAATCTATTGCAATATTTTATAGAGTTAGCCATCTACTAAATGACAAAGCACTGCATTTGTTGTATAATACAATTATTGTGCCACATTTGATTTATTGTGTTAATGTTTGGGGGAAAGCGTGTAAATCAATCACAATGCCTATTTTTATTTTGCAGAAAAGAGTTGTAAGAATTATAACAAGAAAACATTACTGTCACCCATCAAGTGAATTAATTATTTTATCAGATGAAATTGCTGAAGTTCTATGATTTGGTGGACTACATATAACATTTGTCACTTAT
>JBBPBX010032467.1:0-23392 GCA_038048925.1 Garcialebias charrua | reverse complement strand
ATATATATATATATATATTACAATTTAGTTTTGATCATTTTCTTAAATGTAAACATTGACTTGGCATTTTTAACTACATTCTCCAAGCCATTCCATAATCTAATTCCCTGGATTGAGGTAGAACGTCCCTTCAAACTAGTTCTGAATTGTGGTTTTACAAACATCTCTGTCCCCTTAAGATTATAACAACTTTGTCTTTTGACAAAATGCATTTGGATATTTAAAGGTAATGCGTTATTCTGAGCCCTATACATAACTGATCAAATATTATATTCTACGAAATCATGGAACTTCAATAATTTCAGTTGATAAAATAATGTGCTTGATGGATGACAGTAATGCTTTCTAGTGATAATTCTTACAGCTCTTTTCTGTAAAACAAAAATAGGCTTTGTAATTGTTTTACATGCTTTTCCCCAAACATCAATACAATAGATTAAGTGTGGAACAATGATTGTGTTATACAACAAATACAGAGCTTTATCATTCAATAGGTCTCTGACCTTGTATAGTACTGCAATCGATTTAGCTATTTTTATTCTTACAGAATTTATGTGTTGTTTCCATGTCAGTTTGTCATCAATAATAACACCCAAAAACTTCACCTCACTCACTCTACAAATCTCAACACCCTCAATTTTGAATGGAACATCAACAGTTTTCTTTTTATTACTGAATATCATGTAATTAGTTTTATCTAGATTTAATGATAATTTATTAAGTTTAAACCAAGTTTGTATTTTGACAAATTCTGTCTTTATCAATTCCAACATTTGTTCTATATTTTCACCCAAACAAAAAATGTGGTATCATCAGCAAAAAGTACACATTTAAGGAGTCCTGACACATTTACCAAGTCATTCACATATAAAATAAATAGCTTTGGTCCAAGTACTGAGCCTTGAGGAACTCCACATGTGATATTACAGAGGGCAGATCTTACATCATTTTTTGTACAAACTGTTTCCTATCTTTCAAATAGCTAGATACCCACTGTAATGCTGGTCCTCTAATACCATATTTGTTCAATTTTTCAAGGAGAATGGTGTGATCAATAGTATCGAATGCTTTTTTTAAATCAACAAAAATACTAACACAATATTGTTTTTGAACAACAGCAGTAGTTTTTTGTTCCATTAATTCCATGAGAGCCATTGATGTAGTTTTTTGCTCTAAACCCATACTGACTGTTGCTTAGTATATTTTGTTTATCTATAAATTGATCTAGTCTTTTCACAAATAGTTTTTCAAGAATTTTTGAGAACTGTGGTAACAACGATATTGGTCTATAATTGTTGAACACACATTTATCACAATTTTTAAAAAGAGGAACTACCTTAGCTACTTTCATGTTATCTGGGAATATTCCTGTTGAAAATGATAAATTACAATGTAAACGGCTCAATAACATGACTCATTATGTCCTTTACAAACATCATATCCATGTCCACCCAGTCTTTTGATCTCTTGTCTGTAAGATTTTTTACTACATTCATTATTTCCTCTTTGTCAGTTCCATTTAGAAAAATACTGAACCTGTAATTGAATGGCTCACATTATTATATACTTTTGGTATTTTAGCTGCAAGGCTTGATCCAACATTCACAAAATATTGATTAAAACCATTTACAATTTCATTTTCATCGTGAACTTCATCGTTGTCCTTTACAAAATATTGTGAAATACCCGTTTTTACTTTATGATTCTTCAGAACACTATTCATTACTCGCCATGTTGCTTTCATATCACCATTGCTTTTATCTAATAATTCACTATAATGTTTTTTCTTATGTTTCCTTATAATCCCTACAAGCATTTCTCAACCCTTTTGTCATCCATGGTTGGTCAACAATATTTCTCTTTGTGTAATTTTTTGCACACAATTCTTTTCATACAAAGCTTCTAAGATATTCATAAACTCATCATATGCTCTGTTCACATCATCAACATACACTTCATTCCAGTCTTGTTTATCTAGATCCTCTTTTAATTTATCCAAAGCTTTTTTGATGTGTTTATTATATTTTTCTTCGTTAACTGCTTTTGTGATGCTTTGATCATTTTTGTAGATTGTGAAAACTGGTCACTTAAGTCGATCGTTAAAATACCACCTATCACATCCCCATTTGTTATATTTGTGAAAATATTATCAATTATTGTGGCACTATGAGTTGTAATTCTTGTTGGCTTTGATATCAACGGATACACATTTAAAGGGGACCAAATATTGGTTTTATAAATTTTTATGGTATATCTGTGGGCTATCCAGACCATGTTCATTCAATTTAATGCACAAAATAGGAAGGAATGTTAGTAGTTGAGCCAGGTCGCAAGCATAATAAATGATATTTCTTTCTGAGCACCAGGCTTCGAAGATGCGCCACTTTTGTGCGTATAGGGACTGCGTTGACCCGGCGTGGGCATTTTGTATGGTTTTTACCACATTCTCAGGCTGGCCCGAAGCCATCATCCTGTCCTTCTCAGCTAACAGGATGGAATTAATTCCAGATCCTGGCCTAAGCAGCTGGACTGCGACTTCCTGTGTGAGTCTTTCAGGGTCAACCAAGTTGGGGAGTGGGCTTCCACATTGATGTGTTAACAGACTTCCCTGACTTGGTTTGGATTTGCTCCAAAGTCTGGCCAAAAAGTCCTTCCGCTTCTATCGAGTGGTGGAGAAAAGGCACCTTTTGTCCCTCCGGTAAATCCGTCAACGTTATCCACAGGTGGCAGATCTCGATGACCAATTCCGCCATACCTTTGCCCTGAGCCACAGCAGCTGACCCCATCATGCGGAGGACGAAGTCTGTTGCTCTGCGGGCTTCGTCCAGTAATTCGGCAGCAGCTTACTTATCCGAGGTTTCCTGCAGTTGTTGGAGTTTTTCTGCGAGGTAAGCCTGCATCATCGCGGACGTGATTATGGTGCGCACCACGAGTCCTTGAGCTCTGTAGCACTTCTCGAGAAGCAATGCTGAGGCTCTGCAAGCTTTGCTGGGAAGAGTCGGTTTTGTTCCTGATGACTTGGGAGCCAGGTTGGATGCTAGCGTGTCCTCGATCTGAGGTGCGTTGGTTAAACCCACCTGATCTATGCCTTCCACGTTGAGGAATTGAGAGAGGAAGGAGCATAGGCGCACGTGGTTGAGGCCAGGTGCGTGTCAGTTCCGCGAGGAAGTCTGGGAAGACGGGCATCCTTTGCCTTGTTGCAGCCTGCTGTTCTGAATAAAAATAGTTCCCCTCCAGCCTCGTGACCTGTTGGCGAGGTGGGGGTTCCGGCCAGGGGATGTTCAACGCGTCCGCTGCTCTGTGGCACAGGTCGAACAGGGCCGGGATGGAGAAGTCCGTTTCAGGGAGCGCAGGTATCGGGGTCCTGGAGAGGTCCTCTCCCGGATCCTCGATTTCGAGTTCTGGTTCCTCCGCTGAAAATTCGCCCAAGGCTGAGATGGAGATCTTGTCTTCATTCATCATGCCCCTGGTGTCGAATTTGACTGTTAGGTCCACCATGGGAGCAAGCGGGTCAGGGCTGTCGCCCCATTCGACGCGCGTGCTGTCGTGTAGAGCCATGTGTTCGAGCTCTGGTGTCGGAGTGAGGGTCTCCGTGGTGTCCGGGTCCAGTGGACCGGCTGAGCTTCCCATGGCCTTAGCCAGAAGGTCCACCCGTTGCCGTAGCACGGCGTCCAGCATCTGGCTGCAGTGTGGGCAAGAGTCGGGCACGTCCAGAGCTTGTCTTGCATGAAATATACCCAAGCAGACTGGACAGGCCTTGTGGGTGTCCGTCGCTGCGAGCACGAATCCACAGCCACTGGGACAGGCACGCAAGGTTGGGCTCACCGTCCCGCTGGTTTTCCTTTGAAGTTTTGTCTTTCGCTTTGCCTTCTCTGAAGGCATGTCTGAGACAAGGCGAGCGAGACCTTCCAGAATCCTTTTTCTTCGTTGTTCAGGTGTCTCCTCCGTCGTGTCGCTTTCGCTGTCTATCCCGCTAGTATGTTAGCCGGGGTAGCAGTTGTGGCGTAGTTATTACACCGTTGTAGCGAAGCAACCTGTAGGAAGAGGAGAGAAAAAGAGGTTATAGAAATGTGCTGGACTAGCTTTCGCTAGTCCAGCAGTATGCAGGGAAAAATTCTCTGTGCGCTCTGTGCAGGGAGCGAGCTCACCTCAGGTTGAGCGATGGAGCAGCAGAGAAGTCCCGCGAAGAGAGGTAGTTCAGGTTTTGCGAGGTGAAGGCAAAAAAGAGACAGTTGGAGGGGCGTCAGTCGCCTAAGTACCTAAAGGGCTGTACCTCTGGCGCGGGTGACGCCCCCTGCCGTAAAAGGCGTGAATGTATTCCTTCAGGTAATCGCGTGGGGGCGCAATTCCCATTGCAAGTATGTTGCACCGAGAGACCGAACTGAAAGGGAACACAAGGTCCAGTTGAATTATTCCCTTTAGCTACCAGTGCTAACTACGTGTTAATTACATTTGTTCTAAAAAAATAAAAAACTCAATTTTATTCGTTAGCACAATCGAAAAAGTCAAAACTGCAGAAAACACATAGTTGTGAACATTTGGCTTTGTTTCAAATGTTAAAATGAACCATATTGATGTCAAATTAATAGATTCATAATTTTATTTGTTCTTTTTTCATCTAATTTCTTAAACATGGAAAACAGTTGTGTCTGCTTCCTGTTTCTTTTTTTAACTGCCTTTTGATTTGTGAAGAACTGATGACAGTTCTACTTTTAGTGAAAAAGGCAAACAGCAATGCTACTGAGCAGTTGACAGCACACTTTAAAGTGAGACTAAACCCAGGTTGAGACGGTAACTCCTCCTTCCAAAATCACCCTGAAAATGGGCGTGTCGAGAGACAAGGAAGGGTGGAGGTAGAGTTGTGCTTTTGTTCACGCCTCCACCTGCAACAACCTAAAACAAATTAAACCTCTAGCCAACAACATACACCAAGCAACAACAAAGAATAAACATGTAGATGTATTTATCTATTCCACCCATTCCATCCAAAACCAAAGGCCTAAAACAATGAAAATGAAAAGAAAAATAAAACCGCTTGTCAGGAGTGAAATGCAGCACTTCCATATAAGGTATGCACTTCTCATCTCTGCAGGGGATTGGCTCTGCTTGAACCACCTGTGTGACATCACACATGAGCAGACATGTCACACATGAGCGTTTGCACAAATAAGAAAATTAAGGTGTAATCCACCAGTTCAACCCATAGAACTACCGTAAACACATTTTTAGACCAAATATTGCCAAATATTGCCAATTTACACAGATATGCACAATTATGTGAGAATAAACACAGCCATAGTGCTAGATAACATTTTAAACACATTCTAGGGAGTTTATCAGCTTTAAAAAGTTAATTTTGGGTTTAGTCGCACTTTAAAACAGCTGCTCTTGTTGAGGAGTTCAACAGCTGGAAATACACAAACAACTGATGTGCACACACACTCACAGATTTACATACAAATACACACACTTTGTAGACTCCAGAGCTGCTTTGATATGGAAATGCTTTGTCCATGTTTGGGGGAATACTGAGCTGCAGGAGAGAAAATAATATTCTCCTGATGATTTATAAATAATAAGTTATAGACAAGTCAAACTTCAAACAGAACACTGTGTCTCAACTGACACATTATGACTTTGTCAAACCTGTGAGATTTATTGTCAAAACTATCATGAATTATTGATTATATACTTAGCATCAGTTATAACTTAGGGCAGGACATTGCGATACGATGATGTAGCTGTATTTTTTATTTTTTTTACCTGCATAGTCACATCTAATTTTTTATTTATTTAATTAATTTTGGGAAAAACCAATAAAACTAACAAATTGAAGCTGGCAGGTACTCAGTTAGATGTTGTCTTTGTTATATAACCAGATCGATTACATGTTATTGATTTGCAAAAGTTTTGATGTCATGTAAATTGTAAATAAAAATAAAAGACAATCATTTACAAATGACCTATTTTTTTCCAAACCCATATTTAAAGAAATCGTTTAAAGAAAATTGTTCAAAGAAATTTGTTCAAAGAAATTGTCAATTGCTTTTTTAAAATATAAAAATGAAAGTAATTATAAATTTTGTGGCAGAAACACATCTCAAAAAAGATGAGACGGAGCAACAGAAGACTGCAAAAGTAAGCAGCATGACTAGGAAACAGCTGGAGGAGTGTTGAATAAATATGGATTTGTGAGATGTGTAAATCATTGCATTAGCTTATTAATGCTGTGGTTGTGATGTAGTTTGTGTATTACAGTTAGTAAAAGTAAGTAGAATTATTCATTTTGTGATGTAGTTTGAAGGTTATCATTGGTTGAACAAACTGTGAAATAAGGGGCAGATATAATAGGATTTCATCTTCTTTCTGCTCCTTTCATTTTATCCTACTTGTATTCTTGTATCTGATGAAATTGTCTTGTATTGTTCTTTTAAAATGAATGAATAAACATCAAATCAAAAAAATTAATCAAAATCAAAATGCTTATTAAGCATTCACACTATTGTGATCCTGTTCATATTTATTATTCCGGGTTCTTTAAACTACAGTATTCTGTACGTTTTTTGGCATCTTTCTTGTTCCACAATTTTTGACCTGTTTCAACAAAGCATGTCAAAATGTTCAGCTCTTTCAGAAGGGTGCTGTGACTTTTGGTATTGGTGCAACTTTAGCTTTTTGAACTATTTAGCCTTTTCTGACATTTTTTCTCAAAAAATGAATTGAGCTCATTTTACATCCTTCAAATCTTTAGATGTGTTTACAACCTTTTCCTGCTCCTTTCACATTTTGTTCTGCTTCAGCTTCTTTCAGTTTCCTTCTGGGAAAAAAAATAAATAAACAAAATAAAACAATAATAATCTTTTTTCAGCTGTTTTTCAGCTGTCTTGTACACCTTTCTGCTTTATTCTGCTAACTACAATATTTTTGATCTTCTAAATTATTTATGCTGATTTCAGCTTGTTTTAATCCTTTCAGCTTATTTCTCCGCTTCAACTATTCCTGCTATTTCAGCTACTATTTAGCTGTTTTACGCTAATTAGAGCTTTTTTTCAGCAAATTCTGCATTTTCGTTTTGCACTCATTAAATTTTTTTCAACTTATTTAAACAAAAATTGCTCTCTACTTCTTTCTGGTAATTTAAGCTTCTTTCTGCCTTTGAGCTACTATTCAGCTGTTATTATTTTTATTTTATTTTTTACATATTTTTGGTTTTATCAGATGATTTCTACATTTTCGTGTTAATTTCTGCTTCTTTAAGCCTAATTTGGCACAATTGTGCTCTCTCCACTACCTTCTCGCAATTTAAGCTTCTTTCTGCCTTTATGGATATTTTTCGCTAATTTCAGCTATTTTAGTAAATATTTAAAAATATATATACATTTCTGCTTATTTAAACCAAATTGAGCAAATATGTGTTCTTTCTGTTCCCTTTCAGTCATGTCTCTCGGTGCAACATATGCTATGGGAATTGCTCCCCCGCGCAATTACCTGAAGGAATACACTCACGCCTTTACGGCAAGGGCGTCAGCGTCGTGCCAGAGGTCCCGCCCTCTGGGTATTTAAGCTGCTGAAGCGCATCCAACTTTCTCTTTTTGCCCTTCACCTCGCTTAAACCTGAACTACCTCTCTTTGCGGGACTTCTCTGTTGCTTCATCGCTCAACCAGAGGTGAGCTTGCTCCCTACACAGAGCGTACGGAGAATTATTCCTGCGTACTGCTGGGCTAGCGAAAGCTAGTCCGGCACATTTTCTCTTAACCCCGAAGTTTTTCTTCTCCTCTCTCCGCAGACTGCTTCGCTCGATGGCGCTAACTGCGCGAACAACCACTACCCCTGCTAACTTGTAGCGGGCTAGCCAGCGAAAGCGACGCGACGGAGGAGACGTCTCAAAATAAAAGGAAAAGGATTCTGGAAGGACTCGCTCGCCTTATCTCGGACATGCCTCCGGAGAAAGGAAAGCGAAAGACAAGACTTCCAAGGAAAACCAGCAGGACGGCGAGCCCAACCTCGCGCGCCTGTCCTAGCGGATGCGGTTTCTCCCTCGCAGCGACGGACACCCACGAGGCCTGTCCCGTCTGCTTGGGGATGTTACACGCAAAAATGGCGCTGGATGTGCCCGACTCTTGCCCACACTGCAGCCAGATGCTGGAGGCGGTGAGGAGGCACCGGGCGGACTTCGTCGCCAAGGCCATGGGCGCCGCTGCAGCGCCAGCGGACCCAGACACCACCGAGCCCCTCACTCCCACGCCGGAGCTCGAGAACATGGCTCTGGACGACAGCACACGAGTCGAATGGGGTGACAGCCCTGATGTGCTGGCTCCCATGGTGGACTTAACAGTCGAATTCGACACTCGAGGCATGATGAACGAGGACGAGATCTCGATTTCAGCCTCAGGCGAATTTCGGAGGACGCAGACGTCAAATACGAGGAACAGGGAGAAGATCTCTCCCGCACCCCGGTACCTGTGCTCCCGGAGACTGACTTTTCCATCCCTGCTCTGTTCGACCTGTGTCACAGAGCAACGGACGCGCTGCAGATCCCATGGCCAGAACCTCCGCCTCGTCAACAGGTCACGAGGCTGGCAAGAAACTATTTTTACTCAAAGCAGCAGGCCGCCACGAGGCAAAGGATGCCCGTGTTCCCAGACTTCCTCACAGAACTGACTCGCACCTGGGCTCAGCCCCGAGCTCCCATGCTGTTACCACACTCGCAGTTTCTCGACGTGGACGGGATGGATGAGGTGGGAATAGCCAACGCGCCTCAAATTGAGGACATGCTGGCGTCTCACCTGGCTCACAAGTCATCCGGGACAAAACCGACTCTCTCCAGCAAAGCTTGTTGAGCTTCAGCTTCTCTGTTCAAGAAATGCTACAGAGCTCAGGGACTCGCGGCACGCGCGATGAACGCGTCCGCGTTGATGCAAGCTTACCTGGCTGAAAAACTGAGGGGGTCATCACGATACGCCATCTGTGAATGACCTTAACTGACCTCCCCAAGCGACAAAGGGTGCCTTTTCTCCACCACTCGATAGAACCGACAGGATTGTTTGGGAAATGAATTATTTGGGACATCAGAAAGGCCAAGAAGCAGTATTCCAGGAAAATAGCTCACCGCTTCAAGGACAGCAAGGACACATGGAGTCTGTGGCAAGGAATACAGACCATCACTAACTACAAACCATCCCCCCAGACCTGTGACAGCACAACCTCGACGCTGAATGAACTGAATGACTTCTTTGCTCGGTTTGAGGCATGTAACAGCACACCTGCACAAAAACTCCCCCCCTCTCCTGATGGCCAGGTGCTGGCGCTGTCCTCAGACAGCGTGAGGCGATCATTCATCAAGATCAACGCACGGAAAGCTTCTGGTCCTGACAACATACCTGGTCGTGTGCTGAAGGACTGTGCAGGGGAACTCGCAGCGGTCTTCACAGACATCTTTAACATCTCGCTGAGTCAGGCCATCGTCCCCACCTGTTTCAAAGCCACAACCATCATACCTGTCCCAAAGAAGGCAACGCCCTCCTGCCTCAATGACTATCGTCCGGTAGCACTCACCCCCATCCTGATGAAGTGCTTCGAACGGCTAGTCATGAAAAACATCAAATCTGTCCTCCCTGCCTCCCTGGATCCCTTCCAATTTGCATATCGGTCTAATCGCTCAACCGACGATGCCATCTCCTCTGCCCTCCACACAGCTCTCACACATCTGGACACGAAAGACTCTTATGTTAGAATGCTGTTCATTGACTTCAGCTCGGCATTCAACACCATCATCCCCCAACAGCTCATCCTTAAACTGGACAGTCTGGGGCTGAACACCTCAATGTGTAACTGGCTGCTAGACTTCCTGACCGGGAGACCACAGGCAGTACGGGTCGGGAATAACACATCCAGCACCATCACATTGAATACAGGAGCCCCACAAGGATGTGTGCTGAGCCCCCTTCTATTCACCCTGCTAACACACGACTGCACACCATCGTACAGCTCCAACCACTTCATCAAGTTTGCGGACGACACAACAGTGGTGGGTCTCATCAGCAACAACGATGAGACGGACTACAGGGATGAGGTGAGCCGCCTGGCCTTGTGGTGCGGACACAACAATCTCACTCTCAACGTGGAGAAGACAAAAGAGATTGTTGTGGACTTCAGGAAGAGGGATGCCCAACATGCCCCTCTGACCATCAACAACACCACAGTGGAGAGAGTGGACAGCACCAAGTTCCTGGGAGTGCACGTCTCAGAGGACCTGTCCTGGAGCAGGAACACTGCATCACTGGCCAAGAAGGCTCACCAGCGCCTCTACTTTCTCCGCAAGCTGAATAGAGCTGGAGCTCCAACCCCCATCATGTGCACCTTCTACAGGGGCGCCATAGAAAGTGTCCTGACCAGCTGCATCACGGTGTGGTATGGTGCATGTACTGCATCCTGCCGAAAGAGCCTCCAGCGTATAGTGAGAGCAGCTGAGAAGATTGTCGGCACCTCCTTGCCCTCACTACAGGACTTACACAGCAACCGCCTCACTCGGAAAGCCCTCTGCATGGCAGGTGATCCCACACACCCACTACACAGCTGCTTCAGCCTGTTGCCATCGGGGAGGAGACTGAGGAGTCTCCAGGCTCGAACCAGCAGACTGAGAGACAGCTCTGTTCATCAGGCAGTCAGGATGCTTAACACTCTGCCAGCTCTGCCCTCCCTCCCACTTGTACTGCCTTAATCACAAAAAACTTTCACACATTACCACACAACACAAAGTTTTTAACACTGGACTCTGTGTCATCAATACGGGTCATTCACTCAACTCACGGTCATGTGCTCATTCAGTTTGCACTACTTCTCATATTTGCACTAATGTTTGTATTACATTACTGCCTATAGTCATACTACTGTTTACATTTACTGTTGACATTTATTACTACTGTTTACATTTATTACTACTGTTTACATTTATTACTACTGTTTACATCTAGACTTTTTATATCTACACTACTGCTGATATACAGTATATATTCTTTTTACTAGCCTTATTGCATAATGCCACTTTGTTTCTATACCAATATCAACTACCTCATACATATACTGTGTACATTAACCCCATATGCTGCTTTGTCACTCTTTACAAATGTCAAATGCCAGAACCTTCATTTATTTTATAGATATACTTTTTATACTTTATACTTCGGGACAGTATTACACTCTATTTCATTTTTGGTGTTGGTGAAACTTTTTATACTTTTATACTACTATGGAAAACTACTATGAAAAAACTCAGGACAGTATTACACTCTATTTCATTTTATGATTATGTTTATTAAATGTTGGTGTTTTGGTGTTGGTGAAACTTTTTATACTTTTTTACTACTATGAAAAACTACTATGCAAAAAACTCAGGACAGTACTAAACTTTTATTATTTCATTTTATGCTTGTTTATTAATTGTTTAGTGTTTAAATGGTTACTGTTGCACCGAGGGACTGAGAGAGAAATGCAATTTCAATCCTGTGTATGTCCTGTACATATTACAGTTCTGACAATAAAGTTGACTTTGACTTTGACTTTGACTTTGAAAGCTCTGGATCGAATTCAGACCAAGCTGGACCAGATGCGCAAACAGGCTGAAGCTCTCCGGGTGGGCATTCCCAGGAGAACCTTCGCCCCCCTAGGGAGTCAGCTGGGGGCAGACCTGCGCAGCCTCTGCACCGCTCAGTAACACGTGCCCCACCGCAAAAGCGACCGGCGTACGAGGACGAGCACCGGCAGAGTCAACCGCCGGATCCACCTCGAACCGAACACGCATGGAGCAAAAACAGGTTTGTCCCCCGCCAGGCAGTCAGACACAGGGCCTCCTCGGAGAACCGGGACACCAGGCAAAAGCATGCCTGATGAACCAGGTCCACGTCTTGATTTTACATGATCACCCGCCCACACGGTATGGGGAATGATCTTTTCATGTCCAGACTTTATTTGTAGCACGGTACAAAAAGCTGGTAACTCTGTTGCATGCACAAATCATGTTTTTCCTGCTGTGAGTGACATAAAGTCAAATATGTCGTTACACGTAAGCACGAATAAAGCTCAAAAACAGCCCCTCTCTGTTTTATTGACTCAAAAAAAAACAACAACAACAACAAACACAATAACTTCAGCAGAACGGGTCCCTCTGGCCTGCCAGCTGACATAAAGGGAGGGGGCCATCTCCCCCCATCCCTCACGGTTCACGGGGTGTTAGCCTAATCAATAACCCCCAGCAGGGTACCTCTGTTCTGTCTGTAACGGACAGGCACATAGGCATCTGCAAGCAGGCCCCACACTCCTCACAGAGACAGGTGAGGGGGGTCACGTGATCCAGCCCCCGCTCCGTTGTGAACCACGGGGTGGACAATACACAAACCAAGCAAACACGTGACATGTCCGCACCCCAGGGGTGCGCACCGACAGAATCTGATGACCCACCTTCCTGGACACCTATTCAGCGGCTCCCAGTAAGGGTCAGGGGGCCACAGTAGAAGCCCACAGGCTACCACCAGCTTCACACGTTCACAAAAGCGATTGTGATCAAACTACTGTGTGCGTAAACAAACCAGGGCTGAATCAGATTCCTCTCCCTTTTAAGCGAAAAGAACTAAGCTCTCTGTCACCAACTAATTTAAAGTCTGCCAAGCACAAAGGACCATCTCCTTGTTCTCATGCTGCAGCTGTCCCCTTATCATTGATGGGCGACACGCAATTTTCAAGCAGTGATCCTGCAGCACGTGACCGTTCTCACTGTGCTGGTTCAGTTCTGCTCTTAAACAATATCCCCTCACAAGGTGAAACACAGACCCCGGGCAGTTTGTTTGGCTCCAATGCTCTGTTAAGGCCAGAGACCAGTAAACAGACCCAACCAGGAAACGGGTTGGGGTCAGGAGATCTGCTCGCTTACAAAACTCGCAGCTCCTCAGTCCCATGACCCCCAACAAGAAGAGGAAAAACAGACATTCTGTTTCACTTTTGTCTAATAATGACAACAGATTGCCTCTGCCCTCAAACACTCTCGATCAGAGTAGTATGGCAGCCCATCTGCAAAAAGGCCCTCTTCCTAACATGGTTGATCCTCAGGGGATCACAGAATCCAGGGCCCTTGGAGGAGAACTGGTTCCACTAACTGCTCCTCTTCAGGGATACACCACGTCACCAGAAGGAGCAGTCTCACCACTTAGGCTGGGAGCTGTGGAAAATTTCAGCCTGGTGGCAGAAAGGAACAAGCTGGTGGCATCAGGCCTGCCAGAAAATGTGGTAAAAACCATTCAAAATGCCCGAGCTGTGTCAACACAGTCTCTTTACGCACAGAAATGGCGTATTTTTGAAGCTTGGTGCACAGAAAGAAATATTATTTCTTATTCATGTGACCTGGCTCAGCTCCTGACTTCTTCAGGACTTACTAGAAAAAGGTTGTTCTTTCTCAACAATTAAGGTGTTCCTATTCAGCCTGTCACGAAGGCTGGGGAAACAGGACGCCTGGCACGTATCCAATCATAATAAGATTTATGAAGGGCGTGCTAAGAATGAGACCCCCAGCAGGATCTTGGCCCCTGCTTGGGATCTTAGTCTGGTCTTGGGGGCTCTCTGTGATCCCCCATTCGAGCCATTGAGCGAGATTAAGATAGATTTATTATCTTATAAAACTGCTCTACTCCTGGCCCTTTGCTCGGCGAAACGCGTGGGTGACCTCCATGCCTTGTCTGTACATCCAATGTGTACCAGATTTGCCCCTGATGGGTCAAAGGTCACCTTAAGGCCTAATCCCGCATATATCCCCAAGGTCTTGACTTTAAACCCTAGAAGTCTGGACTTTGATCTCTCCTCTTTTCCACCTGCTCCTGTCCTCACTCAGGAACAGGAAAGGCTGAAGGCTCTCTGCCCCGTGAGAGCTTTAAGCACTTACATGCAGAGAACAGCCGAATGGAGAAAAACAAATCAACTGTTTGTGTGCTTTGCAGCACCTGCTACCGGAAAGGCCCTATCAAAGCAGCGCCTCTCACACTGGGTGACTGAGGCCATAAAAAGGGCGTACAGTAGCAAAGGTCAACAGGTGCCCTCTGGGGTGCGCGCTCACTCTACTCGGGGCTTGGCCACTTCGTGGTCACTGTTCAAGGGTGTACCAGTTTTAGACATTTGTGCTACGGCAAACTGGAGCTCAATAAACACTTTTGCAAAGCATTACAGTTTGGATGTTACTGCGTGTGATGTCAGGCTGTCCTTTCTAACACACAGTAGAAAGTAGCCTTGAGATGCCTGCTGATCAAGGGCAGACGTTCACACTAGCATGCATTTTACTGAGCATTTCAAGGGCGTGAATGAATTACGTTCCCATAGCATATGTTGCACCGAGAGACATGACTGAAAGGGAACTGAAAGTTATGCACCATAACTCATGTTCCCTGAAGGAAGGGAACGAGGTGCAACATATCTGGCCCTTTCAATGCTGAAAGCTCGGTGAAGTGCATTTTGGAGAAAGTTGGATGGGCGTCAGCGGCTTAAATACCCAGAGGGCGGGGCCTCTGGCGCGACGCTGACGCCCTTGCCGTAAAGGAGTGAGTGTATTCCTTCAGGTAATCGCGCAGAAGTGCAATTCCCATAGCATATGTTGCACCTCGTTCCCTTCCTTCAGGGAACATGAGTTATGGTGCATAACTTTCAGTTTTTTATTTCAACTACATTTCAGCATGTTATTAACTTATTTCAGCAAGTTCTTCTGCAATAAGCATTCACACTGCATTTTCGCAAGAAATGCAATTTCTCTAGTTATTCGTATTTTAAACAAAATTCAGTATTTTTCAGGATTGAGTTAGTAGATGGTGTGAATGACTAAAGAGAAACTAAAGGAATTATTGTTTCTGTGACTGAAAATAAACCACTGCATCCATAAAATCTCGCTGCAATGTCATTGGCTGAGGCAACACGTCTCATGAGCCAATGAGCATGTGAGGACAGGTCTGTGGGCCATGCGTCAAGTGAAACTCCTCAGTGACTGAATGATCATGATCCTCCAGTGTGTGTCCATGCACACATGAACACGTGAACACACACAGAGGGTGAATGAGGGTTGGCGAGCACGTCTTGCATACAGAACAGAATGCTGTCTCAAGGAGAATGGGCGTCAGAGTCAATGAAGAAGGGGGACGGGAAGCGTGATGTCACACTTTAACTGGTCTCTGCTCTAGTTTCTCCTCTTCCTCTCTCCTCTTCTACAGCTCCTTTCAACAAGTCTCTGCTCTGCTGTCCTCATTTGCCCTCCAAGCGTATTCATTTATTTACTGCCAGGGCCAAAATCTTTTTATTTATTTATTTATTTTTACAAGGCCCTCTGTTACTTTGATGATGAAGTAATTATTTTCCTTTTTTATTTCCTCTCCCCTGAGTTCATCTAATTTCCGTAGCTCCTCTCTCATAAATCAGCTTCCTGTCCTTCCTGCTCCCCTTCCCCCTCCCTGATGTGGCAGGTTGCTTGCTGACAAAGAAATTAGTTTCTCTTCTTGGCAACCTGTCGGTATTTAGAGCAAAGACTGGCACATTAAAAAACCCTGAGTGGTTTGTGTTCTCACTGTAAAACTTAGCACAATCTACTCTCTGATGTGTCTTTTAACAAAGGTAGTCATAGATTAGGAATAAAAAAAATAATAGTGCTCAGAGTGTTGGGGATGAAACTTACTATTACACCATGTTTCTGCATGCTAAGGTTGATTACCTGTAGTGGCGTCTTAAATAAGGTTAGCTTCTAAAGATAATGAGTTGTAGATGTACATTCAAAGATTTCTTTCTGAGAGTTTAAATAAAATCAGTCCACTAATCTGCAGTGTTGTAATGTAAAAAAGTAGAAATACTTTGTCACTGTACTTAACTAGAATTTTGACATATTTTTTACTTTACTTCGTTCTTTCCATTTCTAGCGACTTTCACTTTTATGTCACTACATTTCCTCAATAAAATGTCTACTTTTACTTCAATACGGCCTCAACCATCTTACCGGTAGTTACTAGTTAAAATTTGAAGAAATCTGATTGGGCAATGCATGTTTGTTCTTCCACTCTGTGAATTCATGCAGCCACTTCTTTCTGCCTGTAATCACAAACCCAGCCTCTCCCCCACCACTTATGTGAAACCTGCATCTCCCACTGTGAACAAGCTACATTTGTAGATGCATATGCACATATCAATCGTTACAATAGGTCTTTGTTGACCTGGAGACATATTCCTGATAGGTGTGAAAATGAAGGTGGCTGCTAAAAAGGAGAAGTTTGGTGTTCTCCAGGACATGAACTGCTTCAAGAGCACAGCAACTATTAGTTCATATGCAATTATTCTATATTATTAATTAGTTAGAAATAAACAAGCCATAACCAAACAGAACCTAGCTCAATATACAAGCCAACTACACAACAATGTGAGCTTTAACAGCTTTGTTAATAAAGGTTATTTATTAAAGGTTGAATACTTTGTTAGAATCAGACTTTTTAAAGAACAATTTTTTTTATTGTTCAATTCAAACTTTCCAAGTTTTTGTCATTTGATATTGAACCCATTAAATGTTGTTTTGGAAATTCTATTTACTTTTACTTTAAGTACCATTTTAGAAGATAAATTTACTTTTGATACTTAAGTACATTAAATGTCCAATACTTTAAGACTTTTACTTACGGTAAGTAATAATTTTAAAGATGACTTTAACTTTTAAAAAAAAAAAGGCAAGATGGCCGCGCTCAGACCAGCAGCAGCTTCATGGGCTCCCAGAACATCCCCAGTTTTTAGTAGTTTTAATAGTGTTTTTGTACCTGACTCTGCGCGTTTTTTGCGGGTGAATTATAGCCGAACTGAGCTGTTGAGAATTGGAGCGGATTTACCACAAGGCACAGCTGAAATCAGCAACGAACTCAAATCAGAGCTCGGAAGATTGGATCTGCTTAGATCATCTTTCTGGAAGCAGATGCGCGGAGGAAAGAAAAGAAAGCGGTGCTCTCGAGGGAAAAAGCGTGGCTGTCGAGCAGGAATTATGACGAGACTGCGGGCAGACGCTAAAACCGGGAGACCCCCGATGCCGGCTCTTTTCCTGTCCAACGTGCGCTCGCTCGACAACAAGATGGATTTGCTTCGTCTGAGAGTAACAACGTCGGAGGAGATGAGGAGATGTTCGGTGCTTTGTCTCACGGAAACATGGATCAATGAAGACACTCCTGACTCTGTTTATGAGTTGGATAATAAGCTATTTTTCAGAACGGACCGGTGCATCGAGACTACGGGGAAAACGCGAGGCGGAGGCGTCTGCATTTACGTTAACAAAGACTGGTGCACGAACTGTGCCGTTATCAGCAGGATCTGCTCAGCTGCTGTGGAGCTTTTAACAATAAGATGTCGGCCACATTATCTTCCCCGCGACTATTCAGCGATAATAATAAGCAATGTTTACATAGCACCCGATGCTAATGCCAACGACGCCCAGGGAGAAATTCATGACTTACTCACCTCGCTGCAGTGTAAATATCCTGAGGGGTTTTTCATTGTTTCCGGGGACTTCAATCACGTAGATTTACGTGTCATTCTTCCAACCTTCAATCAGCACGTTTTCACAGCAACACGAGGAAATAAGACACTAGACCAGGTCTACACGAATGTGAAGGGGGCGTACACGGCGAAGCCACGCCCACCGCTCGGGGCTTCCGACCATCGCTCCCTGCTATTGGTCCCTAGACAGCTACCCCCACTCAGACGTTCGAAGCCGGAACAAAGAGTGATCACATCGTGGCGCCAAGATAGTTCCCCCATGCTAAGAGACTGCTTTGAAAACACAAACTGGTCTGTCTTCAAAGAGGCAGCTACGAATGGAAGTTCAGTTGACCTGGAACTTTATGCTTCCTCAGTCCTGGGTTACATCAGTACATGTGCTGAAAATGTATCCATAAGAAAGTGTGTTAAATTTTACCCCAATCAAAAACCCTGGCTAAATAAGGATGTCCGCACCCTGCTGGCAGCCAGGGACACTGCATTCAAGTCTAAAGATACTGAGGAGTTGAGAAAGTGCAGGAGAGAACTGGATGATGGCATAAAGAAGGCCAAAGCCGCGTATGCACAGAGGATCGAGGGACAGTTCACCTCACATGATCCACGGAGCATGTGGCAGGGCATCAAATGCTTAACAGACTACAAGGGCAAAAGCAAACAATGCCCCAGGGACCCATCCCTGCCTGATGCCCTCAATAAGTTTTATGCACGTTTTGATGATCCAAACAGACCAACTAGCACCAGACTCAACTCATCACCAGACGAGGAGCACCTCAAAGTGACCGCAGCAGAAGTGAGAGGTAGTCTCAGAAGGATCAACCCTCATAAAGCTACGGGTCCAGACAACATCCCAGGGAAAGTTCTGAAGGAATGTGCGGACCAGCTCTGTGAGGTGCTGGCTGACATCTTCACCACCTCACTTTCACTGGAGTCAGTTCCCACCTGCCTGAAGACTGCCACCATCATCCCAGTCCCAAAAAGCTCCACAGTGACTGGTCTGAATGACTATAGACCGGTGGCTCTCACCCCGATAGTCGCTAAATGTTTTGAGAAACTGGTCATGTCCCACATCAAGACAGCCGTCAACATCAGCGAGGACCCTCATCAATATGCATACCGTGAGAACCGATCAACAGAGGACGCCATCTCCTCTGTGGTCCACACTGCTCTCACCCACCTGGATCAGAAGGACTCATACGTGCGTCTGCTCTTTGTGGACTTCACATCTGCCTTCAACACCATGATCCCCCAAACTCTGATAGACAAACTATCCACACTTGGACTAAGCCCCTCTATTTGTAACTGGGTCTTAGACTTCTTAACAAACAGACCACAGTCCGTGAAGATCCACAACTTCTCCTCTTCCACCATCACCCTCAGCACTGGCTCTCCTCAGGGATGTGTGCTGAGCCCTCTTCTGTTTACTCTGCTCACATATGATTGTACAGCCACACATCCAGGCTGTCATATTGTTAAGTTTGCAGATGATACAGCTGTGGTGGGATGCATCACAGATAATGATGAATCCAGCTACAGACAGGAGGTGGAACATCTGGAGAGTTGGTGCAAAGAGAATAACCTTCACATGAATGTGAAGAAGACGAAGGAGATGATTGTGGACTTCAGAAGGAACAAACACACCCACACCCCACTGTATATAGGTGGATCTGCGGTGGAGGTGGTCTCCAGTTACAAGTACCTGGGTGTACACTTGAATGATAACCTCAGCTGGAGCAATAACACCACCAGCCTGATCAAGAAAGGTCATCAGAGACTCTACTTCCTCAGACGGCTGAGACGAGCTGGTCTGAGAAGCTCAGTCCTCACCTCGTTCTACAGGTGTGCAGTGGAGAGCGTCCTGTGCTCCAGCATCAACGTGTGGCATGGAGGCTGCACAGTTGCAGAGAGGAAAGCTCTACAAAGAGTGGTGAAGGCTGCACAGAAGTCTGTGGGAGTCAGTCTCCCCACCATCACAGACATTTACACCTCCAGATGCAGAAAAAGAGCCACCTGCATCATGAAAGACCTCACTCACCCAGCACACTCACTCTTTGCACCACTCCCCTCGGGACGGAGGTTGAGGAGCATCAAATGTAGAACCACTAGACTGAGGAACAGCTTCTACCCTGAGGCTGTCAGACTCATGAATAAATAAATAATAAGAATAAACACTGCAAAATGTCACATCATGTTGATGCTGATCTGTTTCTTGTTGCTGCGTTCATCTGTGACCATCTGCTCATGTTCGTGCTGCTGTTTATAATGATGTTTTTCTACTACATTAGGGCTTAGTGTATTACTAGCTGATGTCTCTCTTAGTTAATCCTAGATGTTATTATTGTTTTTCTCTTGCATTTGTTGTTGGATGTAACTGGGACCCTGTGTACATAATCTCGTTTTCAACACATGTACTACATGCGGTGCAAATGACAATAAATTCTCTCTGACTCTGACTCTGAGTCTGATATAATAAGATTTATTCTTCTTTCTGCTACCTTTCATTTTTTTATATTTTGTACATTATCATTTATGGGATTGTCTTGTATTGTCTCTTTTGTAAAAAAAATGAACAAATTTAATAAACATAAACATAAACATTTTATGGTAAGATACTTGTACTTTCACTGAAGTATCACTTTGAGGTACTTTATACAACACTGCTAATCTGTAATATATTTTACTAACAGACAGACACACAAACAGAACAAAGAGTTTTGTTGGACAGAAGTATGAGCACAGCAAGTCTCTTAAGTGATGTGTTCAGGCTCAGACCCTAATGACATAAATTGATCTTTGGACTGAAGGGAGCAGGTTTGTTTGATGGTGGTCACTGCCTTCATCTTGATGCAACACCACAGCTCATGTATGACATTACCACATTGGAAAACAAAGAAAATTCAGGACTTTTGAAAGGACCAATAGATTAACTTGAGATTCTGGGGGTGTGTCATCCCCGGGCTTGGGCCTGGTGGGGGTCGGGGGTCTTGGGCTCTGGCAGGCGGGTCGCCGGGCTATGGGCTGGCTCACGCTCTGGTGCCCGGCCCTGGCCGGGGGCCCTCGGCTCGCTGGTGAACCTTCAGTTTAGAACCTTCAGTTTATTTTATAGATATACTTTTTATACTTTTTATACTACTATGCAAAAACTCAGGACAGTATTACACTTTTATTATTTCATTTTATGCTTATGTTCATTGGGTGTTTGGTGTTTTAGGGGTGTTTGGTGTTTCAGTGTTGGTGTAAATTTTCATACTTTTATACTATTATGAAAAAACTCAGGACAGTGTTACACTTTTACTATTTTATGCTTATGTTTATTAAATGTTTTAGTGTATTACTGTAACGCTCTTTACCTTGGAGTCAGCCAGTCCTCCCTCAGACGTCTCCAGTTGGTCCAGAACGCTGCTGCTCGGCTTCTAACTGGAGTTCATAAGAGGGAGCACATCACCCCCACTCTGGCTTCACTCCACTGGCTGCCTGTTCATTTTAGAGTTCATTTTAAGATTATTTTATTTGTTTTTAAAAGTTTAAATGGTCTTGCTCCATCCTACCTCTCTGAGCTGCTTCACCCATACTCTCCTGCTCGGTGCCTCAGATCAGCTGATCAGCTGCTCCTGTGCCGAGGTCCAAACGGAGGCTCAGAGGGGACAGAGCTTTTTCTGTTGCTGCTCCAAAACTGTGGAACGATCTCCCTCTTCCCATCAGACAAGCTCCTTCACTGTCCAAAAAACACATTTTTAATCACTTGGAGGAGTTCTATCCTGCACCCGGCCTCTCCTCTCTCCTCAGCACCTCTAATTGGCTCCAGCTGCAAGTAATCAACTTCTACCTTCAGGAGGACTATAAAAAGACTCGGGGGACAACTCTTCAGTGCTGGGACATTGATCTGCCTACGGTAGTGATTGGTTCCAGCCAGTTTAATCCTAGTGTTACTCTGAGATTAAAAATCTGATTTTTTTCTGTTCACACGTCTCCTCAGAGTTTGTTGGACTACGCCCTGCTCTGGACTCTTCATGGACTCCTGTTTCTCCTGTACCCCTTCAGCTGCTGGATGCCTTCCACCACTTGCCAACCATCTCCACAATCATCTCTAAGGATTATCTGGACCAGGCAACCCCGTTCCCGAGGACTTGACGTGCCACCTGTATTTTCACTTTTGTAAATAAACACTGTAAATCTTATCTGACTCTGGGTTCTTCTGTTCAGTTCTGGTTCTTATTCCGGGTACGACTACTTATTATAACAGAATGTCCCAGCCACACCAAGTACCCCAAATGGAAACAGAAACTGAACAGAACCAGCTCGCTTTTCAGACCATGTCAAAAAGAGTCGAGAGAACTGAGGCCACGTTAGAACACTTATTAACTGTACAACAGTCCACTCAGGCAACTCTTCAGGAAATGGGCAACATGTTGTTTTCTATGAAACAAGGAATGGCTCAACCCCAAACATCTGCCGCAACCCCTACACCTGAGGTCAGTCATTCCAGCATTAATCTGTCTCAAGAGACTGCTGAACAGAGTTTAAGACCCGCTGAGCTGTTTTGTGGTGACCCTGAATTATGTGCGGGCTTCATATTACAATGCGAGTTGACTTTTCAGAGAGCCCCCATTCGCTATTTTTCAGACGCCGCCAAAATCGCCTTTTTGACTACTCAATTAAAAGGCGACGCACTACGTTGGGCTCAGTCCCATTTTTCAACACATCCGGTCAGTTCAATAACTTTCTCTTCATTTTTAGAAGAATTCAAGCGTGTGTTTGATCAGCCTCTCCAACAAGAGGAAGCAGTGAAACGCTTACTCACCCTGCGTCAAGGTGGACGTTCTGTGACGGCACACGCCCTCGATTTCAGAATCACCGCTGCTCGAACCGGATGGGGTGAGTTAGCCCTCAGAGGCACCTTTTTACACTCCCTTTCAGACTCCATTAGAGACCGTCTCTCCACGCTCGAGGAGCCACGAAGCTTAGACGAGTTGATTCATCTCGCGACTCGCATCGACAACCAGCTACAGGAGAGAAGGTGGGAGAAACACTACGACTCCCAGAATTCCTCCGCTTCCGGGTTTCGTGGTACATCACGGCGTTGGACTCCCGCTAAGGAGCACTACAACTCCCAAACTGCAGCTTCATCCGGGTTCCACTCAACCCCACCCCAACATCCAGCACTAATGTGGGAGGGAAAACCAGAACCGGAACCAATGCAGCTGGGTCGAACTCGCCTCTCAGAAGAAGAAAGACAGTGGAGAATTAGGAACAAAGCCTGCATCTACTGTGGAAAACAAGGACATTTCATTGCTCGCTGTCCACGTTTGGGAAACGGCTCATCTCTCCAATAAAGCAGGGGATATTGGTAAGAGACTCCTCTTTTTCTCCTGCTTCTCGACTAGTATTAAATACATCTATTATCGTGGGTCAAGATAAAAAATCTATCCTTGCGCTTGTGGACTCTGGGGCTGAACAAAACCTCATCAGTCAGGACCTGATAGACTTGCTTTCCATTCCTACTCTCCCTTTATCTACACCACTGTCAATGTCTGGCCTCACAGGACAAACGTTTGCCTCAGTTCAGTCCAAAACCCAATTGGTGCACATCGTCGTCTCTGGCAATCATCACGAGTATTGTGAATTTTTTGTTTTTGATTCTCCTTTTCCCCAACTAATCTTAGGGTTTCCATGGCTCAGAGCGCACAACCCAGTCATCAATTGGAGGCATAATAGGGTGGACCAATGGAGCCCACATTGTCTACAACATTGTTTAAGAGCTGCTGTCCCATCTACCATTAAACACAGTGAGACCCTTGAGCCTATTGATTTATCTAATGTGCCTACTGTTTATCATGACCTTGCACCTGTATT
>JBBPBX010032466.1:0-25295 GCA_038048925.1 Garcialebias charrua | reverse complement strand
TATATATCTATATATATATATATATAAAGCTAAAATAAACTACTACTTACTACTTGTACTACTATTCCTTCTTCATGGTTTTTCACTTATCAAGGGGCTTCAGGGTATGGATCCCTCGCGATAAATGAGGGACTACTGTATATCTTATTACTCGAACCAGCAGACTGAGAGACAGCTCTGTTCATCAGGCAGTCAGGATGCTAAACACTCTGCCTGCTCTGCCCCCCCTCCCATTTGAACTGCCTTAACACAAAAAACTTTCTCACACATTACCACACAACACAAAGATTTTAACACTGGACTCTGTGTCATCAAACGGGTTATTCACTAAACTCTCGGTCATGTGCTCATACAGTTTGCACTACTTCTCATACTTGCACTAATGTTTGTATTACATCACTGCCTATAATCATAATACTGTTTACATTCTCTGTTTACATTTATTAATACTGTTTACTTTTATTACTACTGCTTACATGTAATTACTACTGTTTACATTTACACTACTCTAATATCTACACCACTGCTGATACATATACAGTGTGCTCTGAACGGTCTTATTTAGGGATGCCCAATGTGCCTTACTGCATATGCCACTTTTTGCCTCTATAACAACATCAACTACTACCTCATACATATACTGTGTACATTAACTCATACGCTGCTTTGCCACTTTGCAAATGTCAATGCTAGAAACCTTTAGTTTATTTTAGTTATACTTTTTATACTCTTTTTTTATACTAGTATGCAAAAACTCAGGACAGTATTATGTTCATTAAATGTTTAATGTTTTAGTTTTAGAGTTGGTGTAAATTTTCATACTCTTATACCACTATGCAAAAAACTCAGGACAGTGTTAGTTTTACTATTTTATGCTTATGTCTATTATTATATGTTTCAGTGTTTCAATGTTTAGATGTTTACTGTTGCACCGAGGGACTGAGAGAAACGCAATTTCGGTCCTGTGTATGTCCTGTACAGTACATATTGCAGATCTGACAATAAAGTTGACTTTGACTTTGATCTAAACTCAAGTCTTTTTGCCTTCTTAAACCAAGTACGGTATGTTTTTTTTTTCTGCTATAGGACTTACATATGTCTTTAAAATTCTTCAACAATGCAGATGGGTAACAGACATGCTTAAACAGATTCAGTTACTGTATTCTGTATTTAACCTCAAAATATTCTTCAGTTTTGGACAGAAAACTTTAAAATGTTTCTTACATAGAAACTACAGTACAAACATCAAAATGTGTGGTCTTCTGCTACTCGTCGTTTAGGAATTTGTTTCATACATTGAATGGTTTATGTTACAGTCGTCTGACTCTCATTAACTTGGCAGTCAGGGAGTGACAGACAGGTGTGTGTGTGTGTGTTACTATGGTTACCACCATGAGCTACCGGCAGCAGTTTTAACATTTCGTTTTATCTTGGTTCTTTTTAAATAAATAAAAAATATCAAAATGTAGTCATTTTTTGTAGTTTAGATTACAGTATTACAAAAGTTATTGGAATATTGGGCAGTAGCTGAATTGAAACATCTTGAAAACTTCAACCTTATTTTATTATCAGAAGAAGGGCTGGACAATAATTCAATATCGATATATGTCACAATATACTTTTATTCAATAACGGTGGTGTGAGTTTTAAGCACATTTTCAATATTTCGATATGATTACGTTTCACTGACGCATTTCTTTTTCTGTTTCCGTTCAACGCAGATGTTTGCTGCATGGGTTAGGTTATGTTGTTGTCTAAAAATAAAATGATTAATATTGACAAAGTTGCAAGTTTTATGTTTATGTGACTTTAATTTCAACATTTTTTAAAGGCTAAATACAAATAAAAGGTGAACATTAATTTATTTGTACAGTTTGTACAGTTTTTCTGAGGCTTTTATATTGTTTATGTTGAATTACAGTATATCGTTATCGACCAAAATTAAGAAATATATTGTGATAAAAGTTTTGTCCATATCGTCCAGCCCTAATCAGAAGGATGTGCTATTATGCATGTATCTGAATGTTAGTAAGAGAAAAGAAAATGCAGTCTTACCTCCCAGCTCACGACTACACAACTTGGAGATTTGCATGTAGTGGCAGGGGCTCTGCACTGCTCAGGGGCTCCAGGACCGGTTGTAACTTCACAGCGCTCCGAAAGAGACCCAAACTGTTTGTGTAAAAGCATACAAGTATTCAACGCTGATCGTTTTCAGGTAGATTACTAAAATATTACTGAAAAGTACAATTCTGATACTTGTTTTTGGTGAATGCATGTTGACAGTCTTTCTCACCCCAGCCTTATTAGCTGCTTTGAGCCGGAAGCTGTAGGTTCTTCCAGGCATTAACCCGCCCACAGAGCAGTCCAGTTCTGGGCCCTGATACACCTCCCTGCTCTCCTCGGACTGGGGTCCGCTCACTTCTACACTGTAGCAGGTTACTGGGCTTCCTCCATCTCCCTGAGGGGGGCCTGAGAGGTGAAGATGAAGCACGTCAAAATGTATTACTAACAAATAATAGGGTACAAAGAGCACAAAGATAAAATGTGCAGCTCGTCGCGTTAAAGTTGCTTCAATAGACAAATGGATGCATCAATTGAAGCTAGAAACGCATCCCCCACACAGAGCTAAGTTTGTGAAGAATGACTCACCCCAGCGCAGTTGCACCTCCCTGGCTTTGGGCTTGCCCACCAGCCGAGGGGGTTGGCAGGGCCCTGGGGGAACGGCAGGAATCTGAACCTGCAGAGTCTCTGACAGCTTGGAGGAGAAGACAACACACCAATTAAGACGGGGAAAACAAATAACACGGACAATCTCACACTCGTCTTTACAGGAGACACGGGAGTGCAATTTTCATTTTCGCCGGCTTATCACGTCGATTCAGACTCCAGCAGACCAGTGAAAAGTCTGGCACCGTTTAGAGGTGCACACGAATATTATGAAATATGCCATTTTTCCATGGATAAAATTAGACCGATTATCACGCAAGCAAAAAAAAAAAAAAACTTCTTTGACAAAGCAAAGCGTGACTGCTGCGTCACATTGTGCTGCACAGAAAAGCTAAAACTCGCCACAATGACTCATGTATTTTCACCAGCCTCGTTGCAAATACATGCATGCGCCAAAAGCTGATAGGGAAATTAATGTGGAGTCTGCACTGAACTAATTACGAAAAACATCCTCTGACTAATTCAGGGAGGGCTAATTGATTAGTCGGCTTGTCTCTTGCTTACAGACAACCAAGCATATTCAACTCTCCCACCTTAGGAGACTGGCTAAATGCCAGCGGTAAGAAAATTAAGACGGATGAGAAATATCTGGAGCTGCTTGTGCAAAAAAGTAATCACTTCATAATTTGCTGTCAGCCCTGACTGATAAAGTTTAGGTGACAAGAAAGAAATGTATTCATTATTAAGAAAAAAAACTCCAAGAAATAAGCAAAATATAAAGAACTAAGATCATCTTAATTTGTAAAATGACGGAGCTGTGGCATTTTTGGTCAAACCTTGAAAATAACATGATATTGTGATGTGTCCCACTCAAGAGTATGTGTAGGGGATGATGACTCTCAGCTACCACACCAGCTCAATATCTGTAAAGTTCATGGAGTTATAGCCATTTTTGAGTTTCCTACTCAGTTGGCTACTCTTTGCCACATTTCAAACTCAAAACTCACCTGTTTAAAGTAGCCTAGTATGCACTATGATTGCAACTGCATTGTCTTATTTTTATTATTATTTATATTTTATTTTACTTGTTTTTACTGTGTATATAATATTGTGTCTGTTTTATGATTGTTGATGTAAGGTGACCTTGAGTGCCAAGAAAGGCGCCTACAAATAAAATGTATTATTATTATTATTATGATGATGGCCATCTTAAATCACACTGACTCCACCCAAAAAAATAAAAAATCTGTATGCCTCTCTTTGTTGTCATCATTCTTTGTTTGTAGCCAGGTCTCTCTTGTAAATGAGTCCTCGAGGCTCAATGGGATTAACCTGCCTAAATAAAGGTTGAATGAATGAACACTGACTCCAGCCAGTGATTATTTTCTGCAAGTACACACACCACACCAAATCTTGGTACACCGTACGTAAAATTGATTGAATTACAGCCACCGTGAGTTCTCTTGGGTTGGTTAGCTTTGGCAGTCATTTTGAATTGGGCTAGCTCCAAAATGTAACACATCCAATGATTACCGTATTTTCCGGCATATAAGTCGCACCTTTTTACAGAAATTTGCGGGTCCTGCGACTTATCCACCGAAGTGACTAATATATGTTTTTTTCCAATATTTATAACCCAACTTTTGACTTAGATCTGACGCTTTCATTCATTCTGACATGGAAAATACTGAACACTACCATTTGCAACTGCTAGAGGCGCGAGAGGTCCCTCTAGGCTTTTGACAACTACCAGTAGGCGTATCTGTTGATTCCAGCTGGAGCTGACGCGGAGGAGTCCGATGACAGCCCCAGGGAAGAAGAGGAGGAGGCAGCCCTTCATCTCCCTCAGGAGTTGGCAGAACTCTTCGCTAGCGACACCAATGACAAAGAATTCAATGGATTCAGTGATGTCGAATGAAAAAATAAACAAATAAAATTGTGTTTATGTTATTATTATGACTTGGTGGGCAGGTAGGCGTGTTATATTAAAGCCACTTCATATTTTGACCATTAAAGTGCATTTATTAAGGAAAAGTTAAACTGAGACACCTTTGTTATAATGCCGAGCAAACAAATAATTGCTTGTCAATTTTTGGCACAACACCGGCCCACGTATCTGGGTGATGCATAAACAAACACGACGAGTCAGCGGTGACGCATAATAGATGCGACTTATACGGCAAAGTGACTTATTTTTGTTTTTTTCCACTTTATTAGACATTTTTGGACTGATGTGACGTATGCCGGTGCGACTTGTATGGTGGAAAGTACGGTATTTCTTGGATGTTTTGTTGAAAATGTGTCCAGTAGTTTATGAAATATTCTGTTAAACGCATGAACAAACGCATGCAAAAACATAATCGTCCACCTTTAGCCTTTTCAACAATAGGCAATAATTATCCTGGCCTTTGTATTACAGGTGTTTTTGTCCATCTTCTCCGGCTACAGTTTAAAGAACGGTTATCCAACTCTTGAAAAAACTGAGAGCAGCAAACAGCCACATGCACACACGTCCTGGTACCGAGTGACTCACCGGGCTCTGCCCCCCCTCACTTATGCAGTAAACTCGTGTTTGATAAGAGCAGCCAGGCCTCAAACCATGACACACATGTTCCAGAGCTGGCCCCGAGTACGCCAGCTCCCACGACAAACCTAAGAACCAAAACATGACGGATAATTAAAATAATCACAAAAAACAAATAAATTCAATGTCCCAAAATGTACTATTCAGTAGTATTATTTTGTATAACAAACCACTTAGGCCTTCCGACAACTCCACAACATATTTTGTGACTTCAGCACCACCATTTTCTTTAGGGGGCTCTAAAAACAAAGAACAAACAAACAAAAACACCAGAGTGATTAAATTAAAGAATAACTGTTTTACTGGATATCCACTTTTTTATTTTTTAGAATAAATCTAATAAAAAGAGTTTAGAAGCAGATTCTTCAGACAATGAACAATCTTAACTCACATTTATCAGATTAACATCTTCCCTTTCAAAATTGAAAAAGCTTTCCGTAAATATTTTATCCACAATATCCTTCCAATACTTGTAAAACATGTTGTGTACTCGGGTCCACTGTCAGTAAAATATGTGTTAATCCGATTTGCGAATCAGTGAACTCTTTTCACAACGATCCAACATTTTTAGAATTGTGGTTGTATTTAAACCTGCAGGTGCGCTTTTTAATTTAACAAATGTAAGTAGAGATCAAGCACTCCGAGCACTGGATAGATGATATTTTTGTCCAGTGAGGCGTTTACTGATGTCTGACCGGAGGAGAAAACTATCAATTTGATGTACAGACTACCTTGGAGGTCTATGAAGACAAATCAATAAGTATTCACACAAGCGTATGGGATTTGTATGTGTACAATAATAGATCCACAATCGTACCGCAAATTTTATAAATGCGCACGACAAGACTCAAACATTTTTCTGGTATTTTGTTCCTCTGCTAAAAATACCGGAAAATACATTTTCCCTGTATTTGAAGAAAATACCAGAAAAAATAGTTTAGGTGCATGTGTGTTATAATATATAGAGTCAGGAGCTATTGTTCCAAGTTAGAAATGTGTATTTTAATAATAACTCAGTAAATCTAGTAAGGCTCAGATGTCCCAGATTTTTTTTTTTTGCAGGCCTTGAATGCAGCATTACCTTTATGAACCTGGAGCAGCGAGAAAGTCTCAAATGTCACATTCATAAGCAAACTGACTCGTGCGCTCGTGTTGACTGATTCGTCCACAGCAGGTGAATTGTGCATGTATGCTTGTGTGACTACTTTTGAGAGTGATTTCTCCTCGTAGGTGTCATCCGTCTCATCTACTGTTAGGCAGAGCTCCATAAGAGAAGGCAATCTGTAAACCGGACTTGCCAGGCTGTCAACTAAAAGCAAGACTGAGAGGTTTTATGAAGGGAAACTTGAAGAGAAGCTCACCCCAGGCCATTTTAAAGCTGTCGGGCTGGACTCTTCCTTTGATGACAGGTCTGCAGGGACAGCTGGGTCTGTCTGGCTTTGTGATAAATTCCACAACCTGGCTGGGGTTACTCTTCCCCTCCGAGTTGTATGCTGCCACCTGATTAAAGTGCACAAACACAGGCAGAGAGCCATACTTTCTGTCAGAACACTGACAGTATTTTTCAATGCAAAAAAAGACCTTTGTGCGTACTGAAAGCAAGTAAGACATGCATGTAAATAAAACAGAAGATTCTGCATGCGACTTTTCAGCAAACACTACACGCATTGCTGTTTTGCTACAAGTCAGAATAGATTACGGTAGTAGTACTCGCATGTCAAAAAAACAGACAAACATTTGCAGTAATAGCCCTTTCATAAGTCAGACCCGCGCAGTTCCCGCACAGACCAGTCCGGCTTTAATACCCATCGGGTCATTCATAAAACAAAGTAGAATCCGGCCACGGCCCGCCCTCAATGGAGCATTCACAAAACGATTTGGAGCACGTGTTGAAAAGAGGCGTGGTGTAAATCTGCTGCTCAGAGGACGTGGTGCCTGCGTGTTTAACGTGGGACCGCACCGCAGAGGTGGATGTAAACAAACATGGCGACGCTAGCGAACGTCTACCTTATGTTTTGCTAGTTTTTTGATACTTTGTTTAAAAAAAAAAAAAAAACTCTTTGTTTTTTTCTCTCTTTTGTTTTCTATTGTTTATTGTTTGTTTGTTTATTGTTTATTGTTCAAGGAAATTCTACCACTGCTGTTCATTGTTCTTTAGTTTTAGCAGGTCGCTTTCGTAAATGAGCCCATGAGGTTCAAAAGATTTACCTGACTAAATAAAGGTTGAATGAATGAATGAATGAACATCGTTGTGTTTCTCCGAATGCTTTTTTTGTGTTTTTTGTTTTTGTTTTGCTTCGCATCAGTAAACCAATCCGCTCCAGAAGGGCCCCATCCTTCACTGTATCGGTAAGTCCCTTTTTCCTCGTCTGCGCGCAGAGACAGGAGCACACAGGTCTCTGCATCACCCCAATTATGCCCCTTTTCCACCGGTCGGCTCGGGTCGGATGTTACGTCATATGTGCGTCGCAGAGACCCCCTTTCATCCTTTCCCACCGGATATTCCGTGCTGCCCCGCACCAGATATCTTGAGATTTTTGGGCTGGTTTCAGAGGGGTACTGAGGCGAGCTCACCCGCTCCGGAAGGAGGAAGGAGGAGACTCGAGCAGTTTTCACGGAAGCGAGGGAAGTGATCACGGCAGGACTTTACATGAATAACACGGTAAAAACAATTATTTGTTTTTAAATTTATAGCAAAGATGGGTCTTCAGCTGAACGTGTCCTTAATAAAATCACGTATTGCTCAAAACTGCAGGATTTTAAAAAGTAGGTTCGCCACGAGCAACGCGCGGGTGGCTTTATGTCTTTAAATGTAGCTCAATGAACAGATATAAAATATATTTCATAGCTGACTTTATAGTACGAGGGTTCCTGAGCTCAACCACGCTTTAATATTGTCACGTAGTGGTCAAATCTGCTGCATTTAAAGTAGTTTCGCTTTGACTTCTTCCAAACCTGTGCTTGCACAACGAAAATAAATTATAAAAATTCGAATTTTATTTCAAATAACTCCAACAGGATACATTTAGTATATGAACATGTTGTGATCACACTATATTTTTTTGAAAAATATCAGCCATGTGGTTTTTGATATAATTGATGATATGTGATACAAAGGTGTGGACTTGTTCCTGTTTAAAGTGCTTTATAAATAAAATGGTAAATGGTATGGTACAAAGTACAAGGGAGACAAATAATAGAGGTTGCTTGACACAGTTATGTCTATAAAACATTGAATTTGATTTCAAATAACTCCAACAGGATAAAGTCAGTATATGAACATGTTGTGATCACACTATATTTTTTTGAAAAATATCAGCTATGTGGTTTTTGATATAATTGATGATATGTGATACAAAGTACAAGGGAGACAAATAATGGAGGTAATTTTGTTTCAAATAACTCCAACAGGATACATTTAGTATATGAACATGTTGTGATCACACTATATTTTTTTGAAAAATATCAGCTATGTGGTTTTTGATATAATTGATGATATGTGATACAAAGTACAAGGGAGACAAATAATGGAGGTTGCTTGACACAGTTATGTCTATAAAACATTGAATTTGATTTCAAATAACTCCAACAGGATAAAGTCAGTATATGAACATGTTGTGATCACACTGTGTTGTTTAAAAAAAAAACAGTTTCTGGACTAAATTAATCACATTTTTCTTTTACAGTCAACAGAAGAAAATCACCAGAATTCAACAACCTGTGTCATCTTCTGGAGGAAGACGTGAGACACCAGATGGAAATTTGTTACTTCTGTTTGTCACTTCAAACTTTTCCTATTAAACGTTATATTTTCTTAAGTGGTGTCCTCGAACATTCAATTTCCTAAACTTATTTTATAATGTGAAGTGTGTATTGTGTTTAAATCCATACTGGAAGTTAAGAGAACTTTCCATTTGCATTTGACCTTTAAAGAATCATAAGATAAAGATTATTAGAATCTGCTCAACTGTTATTACGTTATAAATTATTTGGTTCTAGGATGAAGTCATACAAAAAAAGTCAAAAATTAAAAGTGGCCAAAGTCCTTTGGACAGTTTAAAGTTAAAGAATTCACAGACCATCCATCTACCATCTACCACCCAGCAGCAACTTTACCAGGGAAACTCTGGCAGTTTCAAAGATCACAGTGTGATGTTTTAAATCAACTTTATTTATAAAGCACATTTTAAAAACCACAGGGTCAACCAAAGTGCTGTACAATAACATAAAAGACAAGTTAATTAAAAACTATAAAAAGCATACAAAAATAAATACATATACCAGTCTTACTGCAGGTGTGTTAACATGCCATAAAAGATAAGATCTCGTGTTAAAAGCCAAGGAATAAATGTGTGTTTTTAAATAAGATTTAAAAAGTTTTGAGGACTGTCAGCAGCAACTGCTCAGCTGATCTGAGAACGGGGAGGGCAGGAAGGTTGAAGCAGCTCAGACAAATATGGTTTTGCAACTTTATCAAGCACCTTGTGCATAACTAAATAATAAAATATGCTTTAATACATCTTTATTGTAAAAATACTAAATTGGAAAATACATGGGTTTAAAGAAGGCAACAAGGTAGGATTATGAATTGGGTTTAAAGATTACAGCTCATGAGGTACTCATTATAGCATGACATCTCTTTCACAACATTCTGTCAAAGCCTTTATTGTGTTCTTCTTCTAGTGGTGGCTAGTACTGTAGTAAATAGCTTGAGGGAACACTACTGCCACCATGTGGTAAGACGAGTAGGATTCTGGACCCCGCCCACAGAAGGGGTACAAAAAAGCTGTGGAAACAGAACATAGATGTGACCCGACCCGAACTGAGCCGATCTGAGCCGATCCAACCCGAGCCGAGCGGTGGAAAAGAGGCATTAGACATTTCCGTGATGATCAATAAAAAAAGGAAAAGATTCGGTGAAGAATAGCAAGTGATGCGCGAGCAAAATACAGATGTCATGTTGTTTACAAATTTAAATAGAGCGCGACAGTGTGCGCCGGGATAGTGCGTGGGAGAGTACGTCATTATTCAAATAAGTTTGAAGCCGCGCAGCCCCGAGACCTTTCACAAGTCGACAGATGCGGCTTTAACACTACCTCTGCTCACGGATCAGGGCCGGATCAGAGGCGAGTCAACTTAACTCGCCAAGGCGCGTTTGTATGTTTTCTGAATGCTCGTTGGAGGTCTGAACACGCATCAGAGACGGATTGATGCGTCTTATGAAAGGGGTATAGAAACCTCTGTCAGCCTGCTGAGTGAGGCTCATTTATATACCGAACAAAGCAGACTGCACCAAGCCTCTCCTCGCACTGTGTGGATGTTAAATTGAATGAGGGCTAAGTGTTGTCTTTAGTTTAAACATGTAGTTTTACATTGGACTGATGTCACTTGTTTTAGCTTTATACTTGGGAATACTGAGACTCAGATTTCTCTGGCTAGCTGAGTAAAACCTACAATTTTGTTTAACTCTTTGTACCAGGGGTGTTAAACTCACTTACAAAAGGAGGCCAAAATTAAAACCTTTTTCAAACTAAGGGCCAAATTTAAGAAAATACTTTAACTCCAATCAGATACCCAACATCTTTTCTTGGCTACAGTCTCCTCAACAAGAGTTCGGTTGGTCTCATTTGATGTTCTCTGTTGTGCTTTCGACATCATAATCAAAGATGACTGAAAAAAATTCAAGAGATACAAGTATTTTACGTTACACATACAGTATCATCTTGGGGGCCAGATAAGATGTCAACAAGGGCCGCATTTGGCCCCCGGGTCTTGAGTTTAAAACATATGCTTTATGCCTTCATAAAATTTTACAACCTGGAGCATCATGGCAGAAAAAGACAAACGTCACAAGAAGATGTTAAAAAATACATACAAATATCAGTACCACTTTACAATAAAGCTCCCCTTATAGATGGCTAATAAAGTTTATTGATAGGTTATTAATTCCTTTATGAACACTTTATATATAATTAATAACTACTTATGCATTAATTACCGATGACAGAGACAAAACTGAGCAGTTTCTTGCCAAATACTGTAGTGAGCCAAATCTGTTCACTATTTATTTAATTTAGAGTTGATATACTGTATTAAATATTTCAGACTAAGTTACTACCTTGTAAGCACAACAAGCACTTGTAAACCTATTTCTTTAGCATATATTATTGTACTTTTTTCACTGCATTACAAGTATCTACAACTAACGTTATATCCCCCCCCCAAAAAAAAGTTTTACAAATGCTCATTGTGCTTACAAGGTAGTAACTGAAGGCCGAGTTATACTCGCGCTTTGGTCCGCTGGCTGGAGCGTGCGGACTTCGCGCGCACTGAGCCGTGCGGCTTCATGCGTTTACAGTGTCGCCGCTGTGTTTATAGTTGACGCACGGCGGCGCATGGCAAAGTGCTGTTCTTTTACGGACCAGCAGGTGGCAGTACCCTCTAAAACCTGTGCATATGTTGCAAGAAAGGGTGTAGAGGAAGAAATCTACCGTAGAAGAAGAACTGTTTGAAGTCGCACAACAACAAAAAATGGCTTTCCGCTCGCGTGCTGAACTGTTGTCTTTATTAGAGGAGCAAATCATAATAGAACAACAGTTATTGTGTTGTGTTATTGTACAGTTTTAATGCATGGAGTCAGCGGAGGAGGAAGCGATCACTTGACTTTTGGCAAAAAAACAAAAGAAAAGTCCAGATCAGGGATGAAGAAGGGGAATTTAATACATTTGTGTCACATACAAAACATTCCTCCATGCGTTGCGACGTCGTCTCCACGACCACAGCGGCGCAGACAGCTGCAGGCTCTGGCATGAAGAGCGTGAAGGCTGTCGGATGAGGTCCCCACCCGACCTGTCAATCAATTCAGTAGCGCCCACGGCGAGCGCACTAGCCTTGCAGAGTTTCAAAAAATCGGTGGTGCACGACACGCGCCAAAACAATGCACGGGGCATACGCGCAGGGGCGGGACGGTGATATTGCGTCACTTTTGGCGCGTGCACCCTGGCGCACTGCGCGACGCGTCGAGTATAAATCTAGCTTTAGGCTGAAATGTTTAATATAACAACTCTAGATGAAATACAGTAATGCTCAGTCAGGTCATCTGGACAGTTTCATACGTTTCGCCCTCTATCTGGAGGGCTTCATCAATCCTAAGGAGTTCCAAGTAAACCGTTTCCCCACCAATAATTGGATTTGCTACCTGGACGATTGAACATGAACTTTGTTGCCTTGAACCACTTTGGCTGCCTGCCCAGGAGGAGTCGACGGGGGACAGGACGACCCCCAGAAACCATCTTATCTCCAACAAACTGGTTGCTCCACTTAAGGAGTTTACTGCTTGGTGGGGAAACGGTTTACTTGGAACTCCTCAGACTGATGAAGCCCTCTGGATAGAGGGTGAAATGTCTCTACCAAAAAGAAACAGTCCAGATGACCTGACGGAGCATTATTGGATTTGGTACCTGGATGACCGAGCATGAACTTTGTTGTCTAGATGAAATATATAGGTGAACACATTTGGCTCACTATTTGGCAAGAAACTGCTCAGTTTTTGTCTCTCTTACCCTTAACTAATGCATAATAAAGAATTATTAATGATTTATAAAGTGTTTATAGATAAATTAATAATGTATCTATAAAATATTTACAGTATTAGCAATCTATAAGGGGAGCCTTATTGTAAGTGGTACCAAATGGGCTACGACATTAAGGAAGGAACTGCAACAAATAAAAAGGAGTAAGAAGAACGTTAGAGGATGGAAGGGTGGGAGAACCCCCCCCCCCCCCACAAAAAACAAACAAAAAAAAAGACAGAAATACATAAAGGGGAGAAAACAGCAGTCTGTTCCTAAACTGTGACGTCACTGCCAGCCAAAAGGCTGTGTACTGGTCAAGTGCTTCACTCGCTTCTCCCCGAGTCCCTGCATGTGGTCAACACTGAAGCCCTCCTGTTGATGCTGCTGCGTGCTGCTCTGCTGGCAGATGCCTGTAAACGGATGTCACATGGCGAACGTGGGACTCGGCACCTCTCCATCCCCAAAAGCCTGCCCCCTCTCTCCACACATTCTCTCTTGACTTTTCTAAATTAAACCTGCAAATAGCCTGTTCCGAATGAACAATGCGCACAGATCACGTACCCTAAACTTGTATTGTGTACTCCTGTGGAGATTCTTCACGGTGAAGGAGAGTTCGTCACCATCATAGCTTGGCTGGAAGCCATACCCCTGGGAGAAAGATAAATGAGGGAGAAGCAAAATCACCAGCTGAGCAATCATTTGCTCAACAATCATCACAGCACAGAAAACAACGTGATCTCTGGGAGGAACAGCTACAGGTGTGAGAGGCACTTTTTACTACGTGTGAAACCTGCAAGTTGCTGTGTGAAGTCACAGTAGCAATAAATGTCCTCATTTTTAAAGCAAATGTATTACATTAATAATAATAATAATAATAATAATAATAAATTCAATTTATACCGCACTTTTCATTAATAAAAATCTCAAAGTGCTATTAGGCTATAATATACATTATATTGGGCTCTTTCACAAAATGGCTCAAACCAGGGCTTAGACTCCTGGTATGATTTGAAATGGGCCGAGTTTGAGAAGAGAACTGAAACCAACCCACCACCTCTGATGCACGTCAAAGCAAGGTAGTAACAGAGCAACAAATAACAAAATGGTCAACGCGTGAAAAGAGAACTGGGTTTGCAGCTCAATAATGTGATGAAATATGATCTGTGCAACCACTAGGTTGCAGGAATAATCAAAAAACAGATTTATTATAAAGGGAAATTTGATGATGATGCACAGCAACTTTGCTTTTAGTTTAAAAAATATGTTAACTAAAAATAAAAATAGATATTAACTTTTTGTTGTGCTCCATGTTAATGCAGCAGTTCTGTTCTATGCCACTAGTGTGGCGGCACATGTTTTTTAGTATGTTTTTAGTATTTTTGCTGCATGATTCGATATTTCTTGTTGTCGTTTTTATTTTTATAAATTTTTTGTATGTGTCGAGACGGTTTTTCTCATCCTAAGCATGTCATTACATTGTTGACCTTGTGTTGATTTTGCACATGGCAAATAAATCTAACCTGAACCTCACTTCATTTCATGAAAGCTAACACTTATGTGGGATGTGGCCGTCCCATGGGTGATTTGTGAATGTTACAGGCAGCACAAAGTCTTTGCAGTTTGTTTTTCCCTTTGCAGCCATTTAACATAAATGTTTAGTGACAATGCCTACTACGGGTGCAAACGTGGTTTTGCTGCATTTGGGAAGATATGATTTTATTTTATTTTATACACTTTGCATCTAAAAAGGATTCAAAATTACAAATTAACTAGGATCTTCGATTATATTTAAAAAAAAAAATACAAGTACGGTATTTGTCAATATTGTAGAAATTATTGAAAATAAATATTCACTGAAACATTACATTTATTACACCTGAAGGGAAATAAATTGCCTTGAACTCTGATGCTTGTTCTTTGTACCTTAACTTTTAAACTCAAATTTATTCTAACGCAGGCTACTGTATCAAGCAATAAGCATAAATAAATTAAATCAGCAATATAGTGCACTTCCTAAATATTGTAAGTCTGCATAAAAGCTTTTTTTAATATATATATATATTGCGTTTTAATTTATATATTTTAAATATATTGCTTTACAATATAAACCATTTTTTCACCTGAAAAGTGTCTTATTATATGGCGGCTTAATACAATTTTAAAAAGAGAGAATATCTAAAACTTTATGAATACTTAATTTCTAAAAACAGCAAAATTATTTTATATAACACTGAAGTTGCAGCTCATTCATGAGGCAAGTCAAGATGAGGGGAAGCTCCTAAAATGGAATGTCAATTTTTGTCCATTATACTTGGTGATTATTTGGAGCTGAAACTGAAACTACAAATTCAATTACCGGTACTCAACTAATTTTTTATTATTATTATTAATTAAACACTGTTGTGTATTCTGATAATTGTTTAAACTTTTCATACATGCAAAGAATAAATAAGAGTAAATAAAGCTAAAGAACTGTGCCAAAATACTGTGTCCAAGACCTTACCGTATTTTTGGGACTATAAGGTGCACCTGATTGTAAGGTGCAATAAGCGAAACACAACAGTCCGATAAGTCAAACTTTATTCCACTCATTCACAATAACCACATAAAATCGTTTGAGGTCAGTAAGCACAACCAGAATTAATACAGAAGGGGCGCCTGATTATAAGGCTCACTGTTGATTTTTGGGAAAATTATAGGATTTTAAGTGCGCCTTATAGTCTGAAAAATACGGTACAAAGAATAGGAATGATCTGGACAATATTTAACCAAAAATGTTTAGTTGCAGGTATCAGAGACATACCGAGCCTTCTTCCTCCATCTCTAAAATGTAGTAGACGTCATCTTCTTTCGGGGAGCTGCTGGGCCTCTGCCACTTCAGACACAGCCAGGTCACTCCCGCCATCTCCAGCTCTGGAGGGAAGGGTGGCAATGGCACACTGCATGAGGTGAACAGGTCCACCACTTCACTGAACTCACTGGGGAGGGCAGAGAGAGACAGGACGGGAGAGGATGGAGGGAAAGACACAGCAAAGACAGCGTGAGACATGTAAATGGACATACGGATGGAGACAGTTAAATGGAAGAAAAATAACATAAAAACAGACAACAGCGAGGGTGCCTTCAGGAAATATTCCAGCATCTGGATGGGCGTACCTTACTCCCATGTCATTTTTTGCAGCAAGGCGAAAGGAGTATCTCGAAGCCGGAGACAGTTTGGTCACTCTGAACAGCTTCTGAGGTCCATAGTAGCATTGTTCAAAAACACCTGTACCCTTCCCCTTAAAAAAAATAAAAATAATAATTATTTTTAAAAATGAGCACCTTATAAAGATCCACTGACATGATTTTTTTTTACTATTCATAAAATTGCTCAATATATATATATTTTAGCATTTAAATATGTTTGTTTTTGCAAACAAAATGATAAATCACTTTAATTTTGCTTTAAAGGTGATTTTGAACTTCAAGCCGTGTTTAATCATGGGAAATCCGATTGCACCTGAACGCACCATCTGTGGGCTTGTCACAGTGTGCGCGTGTGAGCAGCTCCACATGAAAGTAAGTCTGATACAACATCAGACCTAAATTAGATCCTGTTGTTTCTTGTTCCATCACCCAAACTATTTTCTGCTTCCCAAAATGAAGACAAATAACTCAAATCTTCACATAGATTGCTAAATTCATCTGGTTTTAAATTGTCCGCTATTAAAGAGACTGCCTCTCACTCTGCACACTACGTCACAGATGGTGCGTTCGGGTGTAATGGGATTTCCCATGATTAAACACGGCTTGAAGTTCAAAATCACTTTTAAAGCAAAATTAAAGTGATTTATCATTTTGTTTGCAAAAACAAACATATTTAAATGATAAAATATATATATTTTGAGCAATTTTATGAATAGTAAAAAAATCATGTCAGTGGAGCTTTAAAGCTGCCTGTACAAACTCCAAAAACAGGGTTGATTTAAGAAAACCAAACTTTACCTCATCCCACTGAAGAATGTAGTTTTTAATTTTAGATCCATTGTCACACGGAGCCTGTCGTAGGAACATATAGTTTAGTATAGCAACACTTTATTCAAGTCTGACAAACATTAGCATCACAGTTTAGCAGACAAAACAATATGATAGCATATTTAATTTAAAAAAAAAGTGACAAAATTAAAGAAATAACAGCAAGTTTTTTGCGCCCACCAGCATCATTCATTAAATCTTAGGGATGGGCACTTCTTGAAAGAGTAATTTCTGGTTTTGTCACAACTATGAAATTTAGTAGTTGATATTTTAAATACAAATAACAGTTGCATAGGTTGTTTTTTTTAGCTCCTTAATGTTATTCATGCAGTAAGTCAAATGATTGTATTAATAAGTATTACTGTTACAGCTTTAATTTTAATTTAAGGTTGCTAATATTAAGGAATTATAATGAATAATTGTGATAAGTTTTGTGGTTTGTTGTATTATGTATTGTTTAAATTGATTGTTTTGATTTGATATTGTTAAGAAGGGGCAGAAATGATAAGAATTCATTCTTCTTCTGCTGCCTTTCATTTTATAGGTATTTTATTTTATTTGTTTTGAATATGTCTTGTTTTAATTGAAATGAAATGAATGAATAAACAAACAAACTGTTATAGCTGACAGGTAAAAAGCCATAATATTTTTTATCAAAAGAAGCACAACAAACTGGCATTTTCTGTTTGGACTGAGGTTTTGAATCAAGCTGTCATTTTTTATTTGAAATTCGATTTGATTAATTTGAAAACCGTAAAGATAAAAGTTTTCATTGCATTCCATAAAATGGAAGAATTCAAAAGGCTTTACTTTATCACGTAGATCTAAAATATTTTTATGGTGTGAATGCATTCAGTCCACCCACTCACCCAAATACTTTTCTAAATACAATAGGCCCTCGCTACTTCACTGTTCGTTTTTCATGGACTCGCTCTATTGCGGTTTTTCAAAATAAGATTACAGGTAGACATGACACACAATTGGCTGATTGATGGATGAGCCACACAATCGGCATGGCATTTTTATTTAAAATAAATTGTTTTAAATTATTTAGCCCCAGTGTGCAGCCCAAGCTGCAGGAGAAGCTTCTTCATGCAGCGTGTCGTATCTCTGCTCTTCAGCGGAGAAGTGGGCGTGGCCAAGAGCGCTGCCATGTGGCAGAGAGCTGAAATCATGACAAGCTGTGCTCTTTTAGAGCATTTAGTTTAGAAACATTGTTTAGAACATTGCAAGAGTGTGGGAAAGGTTTAAAATGCCTTAATATATATAAATAATAAAATAAACTGCTACTTACATTCCTACCTCATAGTTTTTCACTTATCACAAAGCTTCAGGGTACAAATCCCCTGCAATAAACAAGGGACTACTGGTACTGTACTGTGTTTTATGTTATTTTTTAAATATTCTCTTCATAAGAATAGATTGGGATCTCTTTAATTCCTTTAAAAACATTGTTCTTTTAAAAATCTGCTTCAGCACACTTTTTTTCAATTTTAGCTACCATCCTGCTACTTTTAGCTTTAAAGGTGCTATATGTAACTTCTCTAAACATATATTTTTAACATATTTCTTCACTCTGTCACTATCTCCTGACAGACTGATGTTAGCCAGGTAATCTCTGAAAAAAACAACAACAAAAAAATTGTCCCCTTGCTTCTCCAGGTGGTAAATAAGCATTTCTAAAAAGAAAAAGTGACCCGCCGTTAACCAGCCAATAAAAACAGAGTTTTTAATCAGCCAATAAAGCTGCGTTCCAGTTGTCCTCAACAGAGCTTCTCACGCCCCAACCCACGCCCCCACCTGTCCCAGCCCCAGTGCCGCGCACGTTCTCGTTCAAAGGATTGGAAAGCGATGCAGGACTGTTTTGTATGTGACACAAATGTATTAAATTCCCCTTCTTAATCCCTGATCAGGACTTTTTTTTTTTTTTTCAAATAATCGCTTCATCCACCGCTCTGTACCGCTCCCTGCGCTGACTGCAATGAATGAGGAAGTGAATTTGTCACGAGCGAATTAAAATCGGGTTCAACGTGGCTGCCCGAGGCTCTGCTGATTTCCTGGTCTTGTGGTGCGCTGGACCAGCGCTCCATGGTTTTATTTTTTTATTTTTGAACGTTTTATTAACATATAAACACAGAATATCGCAGCGGCTCCGAGAGGGACATGCAGCGGAGGCGGAGCTGATCTCAAGTTCAGCAGACCACGGGGGAGCAGAAGTCATATACAGTATGGTTTTGAGGGGGAGGGAGCAGAATGCTTTTCCCTGTTGAAAATATTTCTAAGTCCCAGCGTTCTCCAGAAATTACATATAGCACCTTTAAAGCTTCAGTATGTAGCTTTTTTTATGAACATATTTCTTCACTCTGTCACTACCTCCTGACAGACTGATGTTAGCCAGGTAATCTCTGAAAAAAAATTAAAAAAAATATTGTCCCCTTGCTTCTCCAGGTGGTAAATAAGCATTTCTAAAAAGAAAAGGTGACCCGCCATTTTCCAGCCAATAAAAACAGAGTTTGTAACCAGCCAATAAAAACAGAGCTTGAATTTGAATCAGCCAATAAAAACAGAGCTTGAATTTGAAATTCAACAGACCACAAGGGGGCAGAGCCACATATGGCTCTGAGGGGGAGGGATCAGAATGCTTTGCCTGTTGAAAATATTTCTAAGTGCTGCAGTTCTACAGAAACTGCATACTGAACCTTTAAGCTAATCTTTTATTACTTTTAGCTTTCAGTTACTTTTTTGTCACTTTGAACTTCAAGCTAGCCTTTTATTCCTTTTAGTTAGCCTTTTAGATGCCCTCTTGCTAATTTTAACTTTAGCTAGTATTAAGTAACTTTTAATTATCCAATTTGTCTTTTGCAACTCAACTTTTATCTTGTTTTACTAATTTGCTTCTTTTGGCGTTTAGTTTGATTTTGGCTTCTTTTAGACTTTAGTTGGTGTTTTGATCATTTTACCTTTTAGTCAGTGTTGTGATTTGTTTACATTGTAACTAGTATTCTATTCTGCATCTTTAACAACTCAATTTCACATTCTCTAGAAAATTTTCAGCAAAGTCGTTCCGCACTCAATGTGTCATTTTTTTGTGTGCTTATGTTTTGTTTCTAATTTTCTCATCAAGCTTGGCCAATTTATCTAAATGCAATTTTAATAATTACTTTGATTATACTTCACCAGTTTTAATACAGCAAAACATTGTGTGTGAAATATATATTTTTTTTTTTATACCTTCCACTGGAGTGAAAGGGTGTTTTTGTTCCCACTGGCCTTCCTGGGAGGGCTTGGAGGATCTGGCTCACAGCTCAACGTGGTAAAGCTCACAGCCTCGGATGCGCTGCCCAGTAAATAGTTACACATGGCCTGAACCCTAAGGGAAAAAAGTGTGTTTACTCAAAGTTTCAGCTAATTAATAACAGAAACCGAAATAAATAGGGTCATACCAACCTGACATGATAGTCTGTTGCTGGTCGAAGGTCTTCTAAAGTTGCGTTTAGTCCTTCCCCACTGCAACAAAATGAAAACAAGAAGTTTTACTGCATTGTGATCCCTACGATGGGTTAGCTCTAAACTCTATGGGGTCCTGCTGCTTGCACTCACCAGTACTGGCTCTGGTATTTTCCATCTTTTCCAGTAATAGAGATGGAGACCTCGTAGCTGAGGGGATCTGGGAGAGTTGAGTCGTCTTCCACAGAGTTATTTTCACCCTCTGGCCTGGTAGGTGCGCTCCAGCTGACGACTACGCCTCTGGCCTGGATTTCCGACACCTAGCACGGGAAAATTTCACGTCATTCATAAAATCTTTAATCTCAAACTTTTTTTAATCAAAAAATTACAAACCAGTACCGGTAATCATGTTTTTTTTTTCTTCCCCTCTCAGTCATTAAATCAAAGTTACAGTATACTGTATCCCCTTTAATTTCCATACTTCAAAACAACCACTACTCTTCTTGAAGGAATAGAGCAAGGAATGAAAAATTTCAAACCGATGCAGCATAGAGAACAATCGTAGCTGCAAGGAAGTTCTGCGCAAAGTTGAGATTTTTTTTAAAAATTCTCTTTGGAAGCTTAAAATAGCCTGAGCTCAACTGCAGGGGAGGATTCAAGTGTGCAAGAACTCAACCCGGTCAAGTGTGTACGGTAACTCCAACCCCCAGTGCTGCAGCCTCACCATAGCCTTTCATTTACTACAGTTCAGTTCACTTTTAAAAACCAGCACGGTTTGACCTAAGACTGGGGAATAAAACACACTTTTTACTAAAACTAAACTTTTCCTGCATTCCCTGGCGGGCTGCATTACATATTTTGAAACTTTTACAAGAAGTTTAGACTTCAAAGGAAATGTGAAAAATCTTTTTTTTCCCAACTATTTTCTTACATCCAGCCACTGAACAGCAATTCTAACATGATCAAAAATACGTTTTCTGGGGGTGTTTTATCTATAAAAATGCAGAAAATGTGTGCCTGTCTATTGAAACAAGAAGTGATGGCCAACTTTGTATTTTACTTTAAAATTAGATATTTTTGAAAGCAAAATGAATGTTCCACAATAACTGCAATCGCAGATAATTGGTAGCATGTTCAAACGTAAACTCCGATTGATAACATTTGCAAATCAAAATTATGATGAATCATAAATAAATCAAGTAAAAACCAAATAAAGGTACATGTGACTTTCACAGAGACATGACGATAAGATCAATAAAATTAATACCAACCACTGGTTTACTGATATTACTCAGAATTGCGAGCAGCACCTGAGCCTCTTGGTCAAGCTCTGAAAAGAAGGAAAAAACATACATAAAATAAATTTAAAAATGCACAATGAGTTTCTAAAATCAAGATGTAATAAATAAGGTCAATTAAGTTTTACAAGGTTAATATCTTCTAGACTTTTATGGATTTTGTGTTGATGTAAAATCCAACTATAATACTGCATATATAATTGTCCCTCGCTACTTTGCGGTTCGTTTTTGTGGACTCGCTCTATCGCAGTTTGTTTAAGTACATTACTGTACATAATATAATAGCTTTTTACAGGCTAAACCAACACTGCATGCAAGGCAGGAATGATTCTCACTTTAAAAAGCAGCTTCAATTAACTTGAATCCAATGCATTGTAGCAAGATATGTAAAAAATAGAAGAAAGACAGCCAAGTATGTAAGCAAATAATATCATATTTCAACACTAAAGTATATGATGGTGGTACCGTTCTAAATTTCCCCACCTACAAGAGAAAATTCAGTTTTGTTTAAAAAATTTCACTATTTCAGTTTATTTATTTGGTATGAAGAAAAAGACTAAACAAAAATGTTAAAAACAATATTAATGCTTAAAATAAATACTAGAATTACACATCCCTTACGATAGAACTCAAGCTGTGTTTGGAATAGAGTACAAGGGGATAGAAACCATTTTTAATACCCCAATGCCTTTATTTCATTACTTTATATCTTTACCTCTTGATTCTCCGTTTTTTCCTTTTCCCATCTGCTTATCAGAGCAGGCAACCATATGCTTGTGATCTGCCTCGAGCCCTTTTCCTCCAATGCCGTTATGAATGTCCACCACTGGGGGGCTGTTGCAGGACTTCTGGGGCGATGGCGGAGGACTGTCCTTGACCTGCCCTCCTCCTCCGCCTCCCTGGCGGTCCTTCAGTTTCTTCTGAAGACGTTCATGAGTTTTGTTAGCTCGGTCATCTCTGTGAACGAACGATGGGCGTCCATGTTGAGAGTGAGAATCTGTAGAGACTGAAAGGACAACAATAAGCTTAGTACTTGCATGAAAGTAGATCTTATAATTAGGGGTGCAGGAAATTTTTTTATTTTTTTTCAAAGAATCTAGATTCTTAGTCCTGGCGATTCAGAATAGATTCTAAAAGCCCAAAAATCAATTTTATTTTATTTATTATTTATTTTTTTACATTAAAACACAAAAATAAATAAATAAAAATAAATGTCCATTTTTGTCATCTGTGTATGTTTCCCATACAAGACGAAATTCGTCTCTGCATTTAACCCAACCACCACCAGGTGGTGCAGTGAGCAGCCATAGAAAGCGCATAAAACTCTATACAGTACCATCTCATAGTACAGTATATGAAAGAGTACATAAAATGAATCTTATTTTATCTGCCCCTTTTTTCAAAAACAAAACAAGTTCAAACAATCAATTCAAACAATAATCTTCTATAAGTAACAGAGCAAAAAGCTAACCTAATACTGGTTATTTAAGTTACAGAATTTAATGCATTCCTGTATTATTTGTTCCTATTTTTTGTATAAATATCAAACGATGCAAAAAATTTGATACAATAAGGAACCTAAAATTATTGTTTTAAATAAATGTTCCATTTGTTTACATTGTTGTTTATTCTTTTCAGCTCGTCAGTTACAAAACTGAAACTAAATTTATGACCATTTTAATAGAAAAATAGTTTCTGAATCAAAAATAGTTTCTGAATCGAAAATAGTTTCTGAATCGAACAATCGATTTTGAATCGAATCGTGACACCAAAAATCGGAATCGAATAGATTCTCCAGACACAGAGATTCGCACCCCTACTTATAATATTTAGAAGCTGAGAACATAAACAATGTGACTCGATTAAGATGCTGACCCTGCTCTGAGAAGATATGTGCTGGGTGGTACTGGGAGATGTACTGGGAGCTCAAGTCGCCCACGCCTCCTGCCATGCTTGTGTAAAGGTGAGGTGGAGGGGGGATCATGGCGGGATGCGGTATGAAGGCAGACAGGTGCGCATGGGGAGGAGGCGGAGGATGGTGGAGAGGAGAATGCCCCCCTGGGTGGAAATCTGGTTGCTGAGGTAAGACCAGAACCCTCCTCACTCCGTTCTCTTCTATGATCTAGGAGGAAGTAAACAAACATGAGCTCGGAAAAACAAAAATCCAATCTGCGCAGTTTATAGAAGATGACAATCTGATACTGGTGGGGAAATGGTTTAGAAAGAACACCTGAGACACATATCCAGGAGGCACATAGATTGGAGGCACTGAACCATTTGGAGACATCATGGGAACCTGAGCAGGACCTGTAAAGAGGGAATGAACAAGATCAAACACTGTCGCTCAGGACAAGCAGCTGATTCATCTTTGATGAATGTGATGAGAGTGAAAGGGCCGCAAACAGGGCAGAAATTTTATCTGCAGTCTAGTCGGACACAGAAGATTAAAGACAAGACGTTTCTCAGAAAGGAAGCACATTCAGAAATCGTCAAATCACAGGATTCACAATAAAAAGTGCTCAATTTTAACGCACTGTTGAACTCAAAACTAAAGGTGGGGCTTAGAATGTAATTATTTGATGCATTGTGAATTAAACGAAGAGTCAGAGTCTCTTTATTTATCATATGCACCACATGTTGTACATGCACAGGGTTCCAGTTACATCCAACAATAAACTGTAAAAGAAAAACAGTAATAAGATCCAAGATATGAACTAAGATAAACGTCAACTAAAAACACCTTAAGCACTAGTAGTACAAAAATATGCCGAGCAGCAGCACGAACATGAGTCTGTGTGAGCAGATGAGTACGAATGAACACAGCTGCATGATGTGATTTTTCACAGTGATTTTCCTGGTTAGAGATTCATGAGTCTAACAGCCTGAGGGTAGAAGCTGTTCCTCAGTCTAGTGGTTCTACACTTAATGCTCCTCAACCTCCTGCCTGAGGGGAGGGGGCAAAAAGTGTGTGCGCTGGGTGAGTGGGGTCCTTCATGATGCAGGTGGCCCTCTTCCTGCATCTGGCGGTGTAGATGTCAGTGATGGTGGGGAGGCTGGCTCCAACAGGCTTCTGTGCAGCCTTCATGATAATAATAATACTGAATTGAAATATAAATGTCAAAAATATATTATTTTGTTAGCAATGTCCTGCAAAAGGTGGAACTCTAAAGTACGGAAATGGAGCGCTCAGACCATCTTGACAGGTCAGACAGGTCCCTCTTGTAAATGAGTCCCCGTGACTCAACGAGGCTAGCCTGTATAAATAAAGGTTGAATGAATGAATGAATCTATGCTGTGCAGTGCCAACACACCACAGACAGGAGATACACGCAGTACTTCCTGCACTGAAAGCCAGTGTTTGGAAGTACAGTATGTAATTCAGCTTCTATGAGGTTGAAGGGGAAAAATTATGAGAGTTGCGTACGTTGCCACCCAGAGGAGGAGGAAAACAACCAGTCGTCGTTGCCACTTTTAAACGTAGTGTCTCACTGGGCTGTGATTAGTGACAAGATGGCAAAAGGAATTTGTGAGGGAATCTCCGTAATGTAATAAATCATTTGCAGCATGGCATGATGTAGGCTTAGAATGCAGTTTTCCAAGCTGTGAACACACAAAAAAAGGCCACTCTTTTCAAACACAAGTCACACTAAACACTGATGCATGGCTCATTGGTCACTTGGTTACAAACACTTCAGTGAGATTACAACA